>BQKN01000611.1:627473-651098 GCA_022839385.1 Asparagus kiusianus
ATGAGTCGACTTATGCCAGAAAATCTGGTTTTTCTGATTCTTCCACACATAAATGATTTGTGGTTACGTTAAAAAGTTGTCAGATTAGAGTTACAGGTTAGCTTGACAGGGGCCTAGATAGATTAGAGATCACCATCTCGAGTCAAATACATGTCACAGTCTATAAGAGATATGTATTTTGTACAATTCTGCATATCTTTTGTTTTAAGCAACACATTGTGTGTTCTAGGCATGAGATAAATCACACATTGTATTTAGGTAAGATTTTCCTCGTAATTAATCTTGCCTCACGCCCCCAGCTACCTCAGGTAATGGTCCATCCTATTGCACATTATGTCACTTGATGATAAGATTTTTGCTGCTCATGCATGTTTCTTTAGCGGCCATCATCTCGGAGATGAGCCGAACTACTTCTATCAGGCGGTCAAGGAGGCCAATTGGCAGGAGGCCGCGATAAAAGGAAAAGTCAAGCCTTGGGGAGTAACAACACTTGGACATACGCTTGATCATCTTCCACCAGGCAAGAAAGCTATTGATTCTAAGTGGATGTACAAGATTAAGTATAAACGTGACGGGGTGTTGAGCGCTATAAGGCACACATAGCGGCCGAAGGTTTTACTCAGGTGGAGGGTTTGGGCTACCATGAAACTTTTGCACATACTGCTAGCGTTGTCTTTATTCGGTGTTTGCTTGCAATTGCTTTTGCGCGGAACTGCGAGTTGCACCAGCTCGATGTCGATAATGCACGTTTGCATATGGGGATCTTAAGGAGGAAGTCTACATGAACTTCCTTAAGGCTTTGCTAGAAAGAATGACACCGGTGTTAGTCGGCTTCGAAAGTCATTAGGCTCGAACAGACATCAAGCAATTAGTACAAAAAATGCACTGCATCACTCTCGGCCATTGACTACCATCAGTCAAAGACCAATTGTTCTTTATTTACTTTGTGTCGAGGCAACTCTTTCATTGTTGTTCCCAAGTTTGTCGATGATGTCATTGTTCTGAATCAAGGACCTTGGTCACTCGAAATATTTTCTAGGGACTGAAATAGCTCGTTGCATGTCCTTCTAGGATTGTGCTTCGCCAGAGGAAGTATGCGCTTTGATATATTCTCTAAAAGGGGCCTACGTGGCTCGCGACCAATGTCCTTTTCCATGGAGCAACAACATCACTTGATGCATGGCTCAAGACCAAGCATTACCGACCCAAGCTCACTATCGACTTCTCATTGGACGAGTTCTGTATCTCACGATTAGTAGCTCTGATATATGTTACTCCGTTTCACATTCCTAGCAAGTCCATGCACGATCCTAATTAAGGAAAGTCATCTCAATGTGGCACTACGTTTTTGTGCTATATCAAGTCCTTCAAAGGACATGATATTTTGCTCTCTTCAGACAGTGAACTTACACTTAACGCTTATATTGATGCAAATTGGGGTAGGTTGCACCATGAACCAACATTCAACCGCGAGCTATTTCATTTTCTTGGGTAAATAGCCTATATCTTGGCATTCCAAGAAATAATCTTTTGTTTTGCGTTTCTCTACATAATCAGAATATCGGGCTATGGCAACAACTACTTGTGAAGTGATTTGGCTACGCCAATTCTTTTTGATAGTGGACAATAGAAACAAAGAGTAATTGACAATGGCAACAAGAATATAATGAACACTAAGCACAAATAAAACGCCAAAGCAAACTCAAACACAAGCAAATGATCACGGAGTTCGGACCTTCCGTCCTACATGTTGGGTCCTTTTGTTTTGATGATGATTAACAAATAATTTATAACTAATATTGTTTGTCTAGTGTTTGTGTTTTGTATTTATTCTAGACAAACAATAAGTTGGAGGATGGATGGAATTCAGTATTCATGATCATATCAAATGGGAGATGATTTCTGAAAACTAGTCTTTATAACATATGTATTATCATGTTTATAATCATTTCCCAAAGTTTTACATTTTTCTGATTTTATTTTCTATTTATAAAAGATGTTTTAAAATCAGATTTTTATTTCAAAATAGGCTGATAACCTGTTATTAGTCGACTGGTCAGTTGATTGATGTGTCCACTGAAGAAATCTTTTAGAATAACAAATAGTTTTTGTTTTATTTTGGTCGACTGACCAGTCGACTGATGAGGTCGTCAGTCGACTGATAAGGTCGTCAGTTGACTGATTAGCTAGAAAATACCTCTAATGGTCAGCTCATCAGTCGATTGATGAAAGCCGTCAGTCGACTGATGCTGTAACTGCTAGTTTTTTCAGTCTGTTATAGATTTAGGTTTTTGGTCTTTTTGTCTTGGTTTCTCTTGGCTTTGGGGTTCCTATGAATACCCCCATATACTCTCTGTTTTATTAAACAAGAAAAAGAACTAAGAAAGTTTTAAACAAGTTTAACAAGGGTTTAAAGTTTGTTTTAGTTTGTTTAAAAGAGTGTTTAAGAGTTTTGTTTGTGAAGAGAATTTCACAAGAGCAAGTGGAGATCATCTATTGTGTTTGAGCATCCAACTCTTCTCCCTCTTTCTCTTGATCTATAGAGAAGTTTTTTCTAAACTCTATTTCTAGCAATTTATATGTTTGAACTTAATTTCCATAAGCTAGATTTACATTTAGTTTAGCTTTCATTTATTTATCTCATTGTTTACATCCACAACCATTGAGCTTATTGTATTTTTATACATTGTATAATTTGGGTTGTAGGGTTTGTATGACATTGAGTGTGAGCTTACATTGAGTTCTCATCCATTGTAGAGAACAATTTATTTGTATTAAGCCTAATTGTGAGTATTCATTTTGTAATACACTAGTACACCAAGAGGAGTGTGTGGTGAGAGACGGGGTCATCCCAAGAGGAGTGGGGTAGGTGGTAATTGTTTGGATGGAAAATTATATTTTTTATTGTATAACTTATTATAACTTTGATCGTTACAACAAGTTCAAAAAGATCGGTCTTTTTATAAGACCTTTACACAATAAAATAAAAATTACAACTCTCGTCAAACAGCGCAACGGGTGTTTATCGCCCGCTGCTTGCGTGGAATCTTTGCCTGTGACGGAGACGTTAATATCCGTGAACTACTAAACGATCAGATCAGATCCGGAGCTTTGTTGATTCACGAAGGAATTAAGAAACCGAAGCAGTTATCTCGACAACGGCGATAACTACTCTTCTCGAGATCACCGCAACGGGGCGATCTCAAGGAAGGAACTGGAAAGTATAGATCTGACAATCTCCTCTTCTTTATGCTGATGAACTCGATCCGATCTTTCCTCCTCCTCTTTAAAATTCGTGGCTCTTTAGTCCTCAATTCGGCAGGGCTTCGCCAACGCTCGAGAATTCCATATCTGAAAAATGAAGGCCCTGGGACTGTATTTATAGGCATCGGGACCTCTGTTTTTAGATAAGAATGGTCAATTCTCTCTTATCCTCAGTTGTAACCACTTAACCACGTTCATGGATGATATTTTATTAGTTGGAGCAAATCCAGGCGGTTAACGGTTGAAAAACCGCCAAAAATAACCAAAATCTAGTTTTCGGGTTTGCAGACACCCGTGGGTGTCTCGACGTGGCCAAGACACTTGTGAGTGTCTCGGCCAAGACACTTGAGAGTGTCTCGGTTTGGCTCAGGGCTTGGTCTCGCGCGCTTCGTCCGTCTTCGCCGTATTTTCATCATCCGAACTCGGAATCACGCGATCCAGAATGCATCAGAAAGCCGTCGAGAAGATCTACAAGCTCCCATGATTGAATCATCTGTGGAGTGGACGGGACATGGGGGGCATTTCATATTTTGTAAGTGACACGGAGCTCCCGATCAGTTCGTGTTTTTGTTATTCCGAAGTTCCGTTATTTCGCATGGTTCGTTGACTCACTTCATGCACTTGTTAATATCAATTAAGCTTCTGTAACTCGGATAGTGATGTTCATCGTCTTCTCTTTGTCTTGAACCGCATGCGGAGACCTATAGGTAATTTTTGACGCCTACATATACCCCCTCCAAAGTGTTTCAGCCTCGTTTCTTTTATAGATGAGCCTGAAATACTTTGGATATGATCGGTCCAACCTTTAGTCGGTGTAAAAGGACCTGTAGTTAGCTTTGATTCTTGACTCCTTTGATTTTCAATCTATTCGATATTTAACGAATGGCTAAAATTCTTCCGGCGCTGCGTTTATCGTCTGGCCGTCGTTGAAGTCTCGAATCAAAAAACCGGTGAGTTGATTTTGGCTCACGTCATCGAGTTGACTTAGAACTGACTACCTCTGCCACAATATATTGGCTTAGGGTTACACGTTGAACGGTGTTGTTTTGGATCGCCCGTCGTTGACTTTTCGTCACAACGCATTGATTGGCGTTGACTTAGGGTTACGCGTTAACCGACGTTAACCTAGGGTTTCAGATCGCCCGACGTTAACTTTTTATTGTAACGTGTTAACTGGTATTGACCTAGGGTTTCGAATTGCTCGGCATTAACTTTTTATCGCAACACGTTGACTGGCATTGACCTAGGGTCACGCGTTGATCGGCGTTAACCTAGGGTTTCGGATTGCTAGGCGTTGATTTTTCATCGCAACGTGTTGATTGGCATTGATCTAGGTTCACGCGTTGACCAATGTTGACCTAGGGTTTCGGATCGCTCGCCGTTAATACAGTTTATACTCGTACATTTACTGGAGTATACACAGTTTAAGCTCTTACGGTATTAGAGCATGGCAGTTCCAACAGTTAGGGCTGCAGGACCAACTGTTAAAGCTGATTCGTCTGCAGATATAGATCTTATCCCGAAATTATTGGATGCTCGAGTCACGAGACCAACTAATAGGGCTGATGCGTTAATGACTCTCACATTCATAGGATTTTGGCAAACCCTCAGCCATCAACGGGT
The DNA here is from genome assembly GCA_022839385.1 of Asparagus kiusianus. NCBI lineage: Eukaryota > Viridiplantae > Streptophyta > Magnoliopsida > Asparagales > Asparagaceae > Asparagus > Asparagus kiusianus. Next base: position 632,361 of record BQKN01000611.1, read on the forward strand.
TTGATGAGCCTTTACCAACTACCGTTTGAGTCGGGCTAGCATGCGAATTGTTTAAGTCCGTTCCACATGTGACGTTGTGCTAAAAGAGTTAACTCTTTTAGTGCTACGATATGGAATACGTAGACTTCGTCTTTCTCATGGGAATAGACTACCCGGCCGTATATATCAGATGCAGACTCAGGATTTTTGGCAAATTCTCAGCCATCAACGGATTTGATGTGCCTTTACCGATTACCGTTTGAATAGGGCTTGTATGCGGATTGTTTAAGTCCATTCTGCATGTAACGTTGTGCTAAAAGAGTTAACTCTTTTAGTGCTACGATATTAAATACGTAGACTTCCTCTTTCTCATGGAAAAAGACTACCCGGCAACGCGTGTTAGGCGTTGACTTATCCCTTCTTAGGATTCAGGATAAAAGTCACCAGACTCGGATTCTGGTGTCTTTTTCACTCGGCGAAATACTAAATCGGCAATGCGTGTTAGGCGTTGACTTATCTCTATTTAGGAGTCGAGATAAAGTTTCCCGTGCGTGTAAAGCACAGATTATGGTGTTATTAATAACAACCTACCATAATATCGAATATGTGGGCTTTTATCCTTTTTTACTATCAAGATCTAACCGACAATGCGTGTTAGGCGCTGACTTATCCCTACTTAGGCTTCGGGATAAAATTCCCCAGATTTAGATTCTGGTGTCTTCTTCAATCGGTGAAAGACTAAACCGGTAACGCGTGTTAGGCGTTGGCTTATCCCTACTTAGGCTTCGGGATAAAATGCCCCAGATTAATATTCTGGTGTCTTTTTCAATCGGTAAAAGACTAAACCGATAACGTGTGTTAGGCGTTGACTTATCCCTACTTAGGATTAGGGATAAAATACCCCAGATTGGTATTCTGGTATCTTCTTCAATCGGTAAAAGACTAAACCGACAACGCGTGTTAGGCGTTTACTTATCCCTACTTAGGATTCAGGATAAAATTACCCGTACGTGTGAGGCACGGATTATGGTGTTATTAATAACAACCTGCCATAATATCGAATATGTGGGTTTTTATCCTTTTTACGGTTAAAGACTAATCGCCAACGTGTGTTAGACGCTGACTTATCCCTACTTAGGCTTCGGGATAAAATTCCCCAGACTCAGATTCTGGTGTCTTTTTTACTCGGCGAAAGACTAAACCGGCAATGCGTGTTAGGCGTAGGCTTATCTCTATTTATGAGTCAAGATAAAGTTCCCCGTGCGTGTAAGACGTGGATTTTGTAGTTGAGGGATGGTGTCGAAAAAAATGGGAGAGGAAGAATTTTATATTCTATCTCCCAAAACTGAAGAGGAAAAATTTTATATTCTATCTCCAGTTGCCAAGGAAACTCGAAGTGGGATCTCCACCCTAAGAATCCGAAAAAGTAAAAATAAGAGTGGGATCTCCACTCCGAGAATCGAAAAGATTTAAGCAACCCTAACTTTTATAGGATTAGTTGCTTAATCCAAAAAAGAATTTCTCATTTATTAAGGTAAAATTCCGATTTCGGCCCTAACTTTTATAGGTTTGGCCGAATAGGAAAATGTGGAAGTCTTTCGTTTATCGAAAGGAGCATTCTAGTCTTGGTCCTAACTATCTGCAGGTTCGACCAAATGAGGTTGGAGGCAACCCTAACTTTTATGGACTTGATTGCTCAAATTAAAGTGGACCTCTCATTCATGGAAGGAATCGAGAGGGGATTTTGGTTGTGGTCCTAACTGTTTAAAAGTTTGATCAAGATGGGAATTTGAGACAACCCTAACTGTTTAAAGGTTTGATCATTCAATTTGTGGATGTAGGCGTTAAAAATTACCTATGGATTCCCACACGTAGTTCAAGACAAAGAGAACATAATGAACGACATCATCCGAGTCAAAGAAGTTTATCTGACGATGATGAAACGTATGAAGCGAATCGATAAAAGCGCACAAGTCAACAAATTGACGAAACACGCATAAAGGGGAAAACAAGTGAACCAAAGGAAATACAAACAGCAAAAAGAGTCAAAAATACATAATAACTGGCTAGGAGACACACAGTTCCGAGTCACCAAATGGTGACTCGCGCAGCTCCGAGTCACCAAATGGTGACTCGCATACCTCCGAGTCACCAAATGGTGACTCGCATACCTCCGAGTCACCACGACTATCTGGGCTTCCCAAACCTTCCAAAACACAGATTTCGATGTTATATTAGAATTCTTACGTCCCAGGACCTCCCTAACTGTTCTGAAGCTATCCTTATGGGCATCTGGGCGGTTATCAACTGCAGATGATGTCAAAACACTTGATCTTATCAGAAAATATGATGATAAAAGCCTATAAATTAAAACCCAAGGTCTTCAGTTAAGAGGATCTGAAATCTGAGGGCAAGGTGCTGTCCAATTAAACAGTAAACCCTGAATTTTAGAGGAGAATTTGCAGGTCTTGGCGAACTTTTTCATAAAGAAAAAATCTTCGAAAGATTTGAGATTCTCTCTCCCTCTTTCCTCCGGATCAAACCTTGTTTTGATCTCGAGAAGAGCCACAATCTCGCTTGGTCGTGATTATTGCTGCTGTAATTATTTTCTTCGTGAAGCAAGAGCATAATTACACTTGTCAACTGGATCTGATCTGTGATGGTCACGGACTAATGCGTCCCCAGCACAGGCAAGATCCCACACAAAGTAACGGGAGATAAACTACTGCTGCGTTTTATTTCACAAAGTTGTAATCTTTACTTTTCTCATTATAAGAAGATCTTATAAAACGATCAACTCGAACTTATAATCGATAAACGGTGTAACAGGTTTGACAATAATAAAAACGATAACTTTTGACGAAAACAAACTGGCTACCACAGTGGGAGCCGACGGTCTTTCTGTGAAGGCTGTGGTGTCGCAACCAAGAATTCTCATCCCGGTTGATGAAGAGGTCGAATACGAGTTTGACCAACAAAAGTATGAGGAATATATGTATTATTCCTCTAGATCATCTTCCCCTCAGAAGAACAAGAAGACCTCTTCCACAAGAAAAGTTCGTTGGTCTTTAGATCTGAAGACCCAAGATGAGGAGCTCTGCACTATTACTGCTATAGTTTCATCCTCTAACGCTCCTACAATTTCTGAAGAAGCCGAATCTTCGGGACTGAACCCTTCCTTGGTCAAGGGGTCTACTGCTAGAGGCGTGCCAACTCTGTCAAAAAGAGCACAACAAAGATGACGCCAACACCTTGCACGCCAACTCGCCAAGGCTTCCGAGCCACTTGACGGAATCCGCTATGAGGCGGACCTGAGGTTTAGGAGGCGCCAAGCATCACAATAGCTAGCGGGTACCTTATTCTCTAAACCAGCAATGAATGAGTGGGTCCGCGTCAAAAGGACCCGTTCAACCCTTGACAAACGCATTCAGAAACACCGCATATTGATTACACATGCTAAAATCCTTATGCAAAAAGCCAAGAAACTGCAGAAAGAAGAGGTGACCCAAAAACCACCAAAACTACACAAAATATGGAAAAAAGGGGAAAAAGACACCCGAAACAGTCAAAAAGGAGAATTTGCCCCTTACTGACTCGGCCAAGGCCGAGTCACCATTTGCTGACTCAGCCAAGGCCGAGTCACTTCCTACTAACTCGGCTGAAGCCGAGTCACCAAATGGTGACTCGTGCCACCTCCGAGCCACCAGGGCTTGTTTTGCTTCCGCTTTAATTCCTACAGTCCTTTTTGAGCCTCCAATGGCCCCTGTTCCCATTACAACAAGTTCCACACCTCTCTTGAAGCTCCATGATAGCGTGGATTTATCTAGATTCAAAATAAAGGTTACAGATCGTCTTGATCATTTGCACGAAGGCCGAGGCAAAACTCTAGTCAAAGAACGCTTGGGTCTGTCAAGTGAATCCCGAACCACTCGTCAGACTGGCGGTCATACGCCTCTTCTCAACAAGCCGAAGGCCTCTCATGTTAAGAAAGTACATGTAACCGCTCGCCTTGGATTGCAAGTTGAAGTCCAAGATCCCACTAGAGCCTCGCGCTCACCAAAGCGTAATTCTAAACAGGTGACTCTTGAGAATGCCAACGAAACGTTATATCCTCAAAAAGAAGCATATTCGTCAGAAGACAACCATATTAAAATGGGAAAATCATACTCGCATATGATAGGTTGCTTCGACGATCACATTGATAAGTTGTACTATCAGGCTGGGGGTAAACACAAATCTCAAAAGCAAAATACGCGGGAAACAGATTCTCACTGTCCATGTACCAAGCTCATCAAGGCAGTATTATCAGAATGTAACTATCCCAAAATCACTCCACAAAGAGTCTCGGTATTTGAAAGACTTTCTACCAAAATGTTAAGGCCCAAATCAAGGTGTTTCTGTAAAAGAAGGCCGTTTGTTCAAGATGATGAATTCCCAGAAGTGTCCGCAAACATGACTGTTAAAGAGAAGGCGACACGACGTTTTAGTCCTGAGCCATTTACAGAAGTGTCTCAGCGCATGACTTGGCTGCGGTCTGGAACTGTCAGACCTAGACCCAGAAGGTCACAGTCCTCAGACGATGAAACATCGGATGCTCATTCCGCATTGGCTTCCGATGATATGACATCTAGCACGGGACAATCTTACGAGTCGTTTATGATCAGTACTGAACAAATGGCTAAGATTCTCGATGATGCTTTAACCAAGCAGAAAGAGAATTTTAAATTTGAAATGAAAATGGCTATACAGCAGATGAGGGAAATGCATGACCAACAAATCGTGGTGCTGACAAATCAGTAGGGAGAATCTAGCTATCGTAATAATCTTAACCAACTCGATAATGATCGGGAAGTAGACGAGAATATCATCATCGATGCCCCTCTTACTGGCAACAATGCTGGGAGCAGTCCCTCAGGTAATAACAACACAAAAGAGGACTATGTCACTTCCCCTCGGGATCACCCTAAGAAAGATACAAGTGAGGGACTCAAGATGAAAGATCTCGAAAGCAAAATTGATGCTTTGATGTCTGCTTAAGAGGTAAAGAAGACCGGTATTCCGTGACCTTATCCAAGGGAATGGGAATCAATTCCATACCCAGCCAAGTTCAACCTGATTAACTTCACGCCATTCTACGGAAGAGGTTCACCCACTCAACACTTTATTTACTTCAAATCTCACCTTGGGGTCATTTCAGGTAATGAACCTCTGATGGTTTGATCATTTATGAGAACTCTTCGCGTGACTGCTTTCGATTAGTACCGTCGTCTCAAGCTAGAAAGTATCAATAGCTGGGATGATATGGAAACTATGTTTCTCACCAACTTCTCCGATGATAATACTAAAGTGTCTATTAGAACACTCTTTAATGAGAAGCAGAAAGATGGGGAGCTAGTTGAAAATTTCGTCAAACGTTTCTGGAATAAAGCAATGAATTGCCGAGACCCGGTCACTGAAGAATTTATTCTCCAAACGTGTCACAACAACCTTTCTTTGGATGTGTTAGAAGTTATGGGCATGACATCACCTAAAACATGGAAAGAGTTGAAGGTGCAAGAGGAGCAGGCTGAACGCTTCCTCAAAAGGAAGAAAACTGAAAAGGGTCAGCCACCCAATAATGCCCCGAAACAGAACTTCACCCCCGTGGTAAAGGTAAGTCACAGGCAAATGTAGCGGATGCAAATCAAACATTCTAATTGCAACCCCAACAGCAACCGCAACAATAAACGCCACACCAGCAAACACCCCAATGGTAACAACGGCCTCCAAGGCAACAGAAGACCATTGAGTCAAAATTTCCAAAAGAATATTCTTTCAAAGAAGATGAGGTTCTCGGTATTTTTAAATACTTGTTGGAGAACGATAAAATTAAGCTACCCCTAATCACTGATCATGAGGGAGCTAACTAAACTACGGACCCGCGATACTGTACGTTCCACAGAACAGTCCACCATCCCACAAAGACGTGCTACACTCTCAAAGACAAAATTCAAGCCCTAATCGATGTGGGTATCATCACTCCAAAGTAGCCTAAGGAAACGAAAGTGGGCGCAAACGTAGTTTCTATCAGCTTTGGATCGGTCCCTATGTTATGGTTCCAACCAGAACATGTACCAAAGTGAAGGTAAAAACTATTAACGATGATCCCCATGGAAAATGCCAGAAGGGACTTGTGCAGCACACAACTTCTAACGGCGAAATTCTTTTGGTCCATCCAGATTTGCTCAATGACGAACAATGGGCATGTTCCTCATCTGAAAAGAAGTTCAATAACAAGGGCAAATCCTGTTGTCCCGCCACGGCAATTTCTGAAAAAGATGATGAAAGTATCCTTACTTTATCACTTTCCGATTTCCGAGGACGAACAAGAAGCGTTCGCTACTAGGGGTGGAAATGAATATCACTACAAGTATCCCGAAGCCTCTAACCCAAATGCTAAGACATTGGCTGAGCTGGGGGTGGCTACAACTCCCCCTGCACCTACAGCAAAATCACAGCAACAACCGACTAGTAAACAAAAAGGAAAAGAACCCCAACATCAGGAGGTCCAGAACCCGAAGCAGTCTCGATTTAATCGCCCGTTTAGGAGAGATAAACTAGGGAATTTAAGCACACCATACTATTTTGACGTTATGACTCAGCTAGCCAACATCCCAGTAAGAATAACTTTGTACGAATTGCTGCGTCTCTCTAAAGACACGAGGGAAGCCTTGCAAAAAGCCCTGGCCGATGCCGATGTATTTCTCACTCACATCAAACCAGCTCCTAAAGATTCAGAACTCTCAATTCAATATTATGACTTGATGGCTAAGCAATTCCCTTGCATAACATTCACCAAAGATGATATGCAAGTATTAAACTCAAAACATGATAGGCCCTTATACTTCACCGGGTACATCAGCTCCAGCGTCGTCAACCGAATCCAAGTCGACCCGGGTTCCGTTGTTAGCATCATGCCGCTCTGACTGATGTATAATCTTAGGATCCCCGCGAGCAGGTTATCCTCAATGGGCACCGTCATCTACGGATTCAATACCAGCGGGTCTAGGCCATTGGGTAAAATCCGGATAAAATGCCAACTTGGGGATTTAAAGTCCAAAGTCACGTGCTACGTGATTGACGCAGAAACCTCCAATAATTTACTATTGGAATGACCCTAGATCCATGGTAATCTTATCGTCCCTCCACTCTCCATCAATGTCTAAAATATGTAGACGCTAATAATGAGATAAGGATAGTGATCGTGGATAAACAACCGTTTAAGGGATTGGAAAATTACTTTACTGACTCCCTTCTATACGGTGCTGAATCCGACACTGAATTATCGGCTTAAGGAATGGACAGCGGAGAAGAAGCAGATACTAAAGCCAGGCTTGGTTACAATGGCGGTTTTGTACTAAATAACATTGTACCCTTTGTAATCAACCCAGACGACGGTAAATCGTCAGACAATAGTTATAATTGATAACTTGCTAAAGAAGTAATAAACGATGATTTAGAGTACTCACCGTGTCTGGATGACGTAATGTAGGGATTATATAAGAACCCTGACCTACACCCACCGCTTCGATCCTCTTGCTTAACATCAAAGCATGTCCAAGGCTCATTTGGAACAACCCTTGTCATTCCTGCCAAGGCAGGAGGTGGAAAAGAGTTAGTTTTTGGCAAAGGGGAGATGTTCCCACCGTCAAATCTTTTTTAAAGGAAAATAACGACGAAGAGAAACTCGGACCCCATCTCTCCAAGTATAGTCAACAATCGCATGATTTAATGAATAAGTGGGGATATAATTTCACGCTTGAAGAAGGCCTCTATTTTGGTCGAGAGCCATGAGTTCCACCTCGTCCGGCCTATATACTAAGAGGAAAACCCGATAATTATTATGGCTATAAAAGGGGCCTGGGCTACGCCTCTTCATCTGATGAAGAAAGTTGCGAGCAAGTCCTCGATCAATTAGCAAACGAGAAAGGATACTCATCCGATTCTTCCAGTTGGGATTCCGATGTTAGTATTGGAGAAATATTCAAAAGCTTGATGTCAAATATGGCCATGATCGATCCTGCCACAATGAAAGAAGATCAATTACCTACTTGGGAAGACTCATGGATTCATCACCTGAATATTCAGTACGGGGATCGTTTCGAGCAAAGGGAACCACCCACCGAAGACAAAGTAGTCCAGGTAAATATGGGAAACGAAGAGAATCTGAAACCTATATTCATTAGTGGTAATCTTCCACTAGACATGAAGGAAGAACTGATCACCCTCATTAAGGAGTACATAGACGTCTTCGCCTAGAATTATGAGGATATGCCAGGACTTGATCCGAACATAGCAATGCACCGCCTCAACATCATCAGATGCCAAACCTGTCAAACAGGCCCAGAGACAGTTTCGTCCACAAATTATGGAGGTAATTAAGGCAGAAGTCAAGAAGTTGATCGACTCTGGTTTTATCAGAGAAGAACAACATCCTGATTGGCTGGCAAATATCATACCAGTCCTTAAAAAGAATGTAAAAATCAGGATCTGTATCGACTTTAGAGACTTGAACATGGCTTGCCCAAAAGATGATTTTCCTCTTCTAATCACGGATGTTATTATTGATAACACATGTGGATTTGAGAGAATGTCCTTTATGGACGGATTTTTGCGTTACAATCAAGTCAAGATGTACCCAGACGATGAAAAACATACCGTATTCAGAACTCCTCTCGGTGTCTTCTGCTATACGGTTATGCCTTTCGGATTAAAGAACGCAGGCGCAACCTATCAACGAGTGATGTCAAAATTTTTCCAAGAACACCTCCGAAAAACCGTCGAATGCTATATCGATGACCTAGTCGTGAAAAGTCGTAATAAAGATGACCATATCAAAGATCTGAAGACGATGTTCGATCTCATGCGGACTCATCAGTTGAAGATGAACGCCACTAAGTCTTTCCTCGGAATGTCTAGCGGTAAGTTTCTGGGATTCGTCGTCACCACGAAGTGTATCCGTATTGACCCCGACAAAATGAAAGCAATAAACGAATTGCAACCCCCGAGGAACCTTAAAGAACTTAGAGGATTGTAAGGGCGACTAGCTTATATTCGTCGTTTCATCTCGAATCTATCCGGGAAATGCTAACCATTTTCCAAACTCGCCAAGAAGGGTGTATCGTTCATTTGGGATGACGCTTGTCAAAAAGCATTCGAGGATATCAAAGCATATCTAGCGAATCCTCCTGTTCTCGTGGCACCGAAATCAGGTAAACCGTTCTTGATTTATATTAAGGTGATGAACCACTCGTTAAGTGCTTTGCTCGCATAAGACGATGACAACGGTCACGAACAGGCCGTCCATTACTTAAGCCAAACTTTGGTAGGTGCTGAATCTCGATATCCAATGATCGAGAAGGAATGCCTCGCTTTGGTGTTCACCATCCAAAAGATGCGACACTATCTCGTTGGACAGACAATCTATGTCATTTCAAACATCAAACCGGTTCGGGTATTCATGACGCAACCGACCTCTATGAATTGGAGATTAGAAAAATAAGCCCTACTCCTGTCCCAGTATGATTTACACTTCAAACAATAGAAATCAGTCAAAGGACAGACAATTTGCGATCTCTTGGTAGCTAACCCTACAACTGACGCAGTCGAATTGTATGAAGATTTGCCAGGTGAAACCCATGAGGTTAATATTACTTCTCATCAACACATTTGGCAATTGTACTTCGACGACGCTTCCCGAGCAACTAACACGGTTAGCACTCCCGGTAATTCTAAGATCTCCGCAGGAGTCGGAGTCGTCCTAGTCTCCTCGGAGAAGCACGTGATAGCCCGAGCCTACTCATTGATAGGAAAATGCTCTAATAACGTAGCTGAATACAATGCGCTACTCATCGGACTTGCTTTGCCAAAGAGCTGGGGGTCGAATATCTTGAAGCTTTTGGTGATTCTCAATTGATAGTCAATCAAATCCGAGGAGAGTATGAAGTCAGGAATCAAGATTTGATACCGTACCATAAGGTGGCCATCGAGATGGTAGGTTCATTTGAGGAATTCTTCATTGAATACATTCCACATCTCCAAAATGCATATACAGATGCATTAACAGCATTAGCAATATCTTTGGCGTAACCTCCCGACACAGAACAATGGGTTACCATCAAAACTCATCAACTTTATGTGCCGAAATGCGCTTTGGAAATCAAAGAGACACACGTGGCCAAAATTGAGCTCGAACCTTGAGATTGGCGATTCCCTATTATCAACTACGTCGTACATGGAATTTTACTGTAAGATGTAAAAGAAAGAGACTCGGTGCGATGAAGGGACCAAGATTCTATTACAACTCAACAACTCGAACATTATATCGATGCGCATACGACGGACTACTACTTCGATGCCTCTTAACAAAAGAAACAGAAGGAGCCATCAAAGAAGCTCATGACAGAACTTGTGGTGCACATCAACCCGGTCCCAAGCTCTGAGATCGTCTCAGAAGAATGTGATTTTATTGGCCAACCATGGTTAAGGACCATTTGTGATAGAAACGGTCTACTCCAATGGCGCATACCATTTGGTCACCCAAGATGGTGATAAAATCATGATGCTAATAAATGGGAAATTCCTGAAAAAGTACTATCCTTATTACACTCAGGATAACTCACTAAAATGAGAAGTTCCTGGAGAATACTGTACAGGGTGTTCTTAAGGATAACCCAAAATCAGCTGGATTGGCTATAATATTCCCTCACAAACCTACGGTTGTGGTCGATTTATACTCTTCCACCATAAAATCCCTCACTGATCAAATTAATCGACGGTGGGTCCGCTAAAATTCTCCCTAGTTTACTCCACTCAAGCTCCTGCTACGTCTGTGCACTCAACACTCCCATGGTTAGAGTCCGGATATAGTGTTCGGAATTTTAATCTCCTGACCAGTGATTATTGTCAAACCCCTTCGTATTAAGTATTTGTCACTTAACACCGAGAACTCCCTTCGAGTGATTTGTACGAATCAACACTCTCACTGTAATTTATACTCCTACTCGTACTGTTCATTTGGTTAAACCTTCCTATAGTTAGGACCATAACCACAACCAAAATCCCCTCTCGATTCCTTTAATGAACGAGAGGCCCAATTTTAAGTCGGATTCTTTTTTTTCGATAAACGAAAGACCTCCACCCTAATTGAACGATCAAACCTAAAAGTTAGGGTCGTCTCAGTACCTCATCTTGGTCAAAACCATCGAACGGTTATGGCCCGAGTCGGGATTCCTTTTTGATAAACGAAAAACTCTCACCCCTTTCCCCTTCAGTCAATCCTATAAAAGTTAGGGCTGATGTCGAAAACTCGTCTTCAAGTCAGATAACCAATCCTATAAAAGTTAGGGTTATCTGAAATTTTTAATTCTCGGAGTGGAGATCCCATTCCTAGTTTTACCTCACAGATTCTCAAAATAAAAAAATCCCACTTTGAGTTTCTTCCGCAACTGAAGATAGAATATAAAATTCTTTCTCCTCGGTACCAGGTTCACTTTTGCCCCAAAAGAAGGTTCGGAGATAGAATATAAAATTCTTCCTCTCCAGTGTCGGGTTAGTCTTTGCCCCAAGAGAAGACACTATATTTTAACACCGTAATCCGTGCCTTACACGCACAAGGAATTTTATCCCGAATCCTAAGTAGGGATAAGTCAGCGCCTAACACGTGTCACCGGTTTAGTCTTTCACCGATTGAAAAAGATACCAGAATACAAAACTAGGGAATTTTATCCCGAAGCCTAGGTAGAGATAAGTCAGCACCTAACACGTGTTGCCGGGTGGTCCGTTCCCGTAAAATGACCGAGTCTACGTATTCAATGTCGTAGCGCTAAGTCTAAGGGAATTCATTCTATTAGCACAACATTACATATGAAACGGACTTAGACAATTTATATGCTAGCCCGACCCAAACGGTGGTCGGTAAAGGCTCATCAAACCCGTTGATGGTTGAGGGTTTGCCAAAAATCCTAAAGTCTACACCTAACACGTGTTGCTGGGTCCGATCCCGTAAAAATGACCAAGTCTACGTATTCAATGTCGTAGCGCTAAGTCTAAGGGAGTTCATTCCGTTAGCACAACGTTACATATGAAACAGACTTAGACAATTCATATGCTAGCCCAACCCAGCCGTAGTCGGTAAAGGCTCATCAAACCCATAAAAGGCTGGGTATTTACCAAGAATCATATAAGGATTGCTGTTGATTATTCTAAGAAGAAGGGAAAAAATCATAATAAGAATGAAAGTATACTGAACAAAAAATATATTTTCATTAACAAAATCGAGCGTTCAGATACAATAAATCGCGGTCACTCTACATCAAGCTTATGACTAAGGATTTGTTGCTCTAATTTGGATAATTCTTCGACATAGGTCCGCTTAAGCTCGCATTGCAGTTTCGCCTTGAACGACTCTTCAGAGATGGATAAAATTCTGGCAGCTTCCTCCTCCATTTTGACTAACCTTTCTTCCGAGAGCGTCACCTTGCTAGATATTACAAGCCTGCTGTGCTCTTCCCCGGCCCTGGTCACCTCCAAAATAGCCCTTCGTTCTTCCGCCTTCATAAGTTTTTGCTTAAGCTCCGCTATCTCAGTATTGGTAGAAGCTATGGAAGAATCGAGCTCGTGTATATGGGCCAATCTCTCAGAAAGAACCTCTTTCACATGGTCCAACAGTTTTCTCTGTGCCTGAATCCCGAGCTCAGCAGATGCTTGAGCTTCATGACGGGATTATAGATGGGTCTCCATCTGAGCAACAACATAGCCAGGAGCACCAACGAATCAGAGATCTTGTAATTTTTTAAATTCATGCTCTAGCCGCTTTAGGTCATCAATTAGGGCATCTACAATTTTTGGCGAGCCAGCGTCCCTCATAGAGGCTATTTTGCGCTCGAGGAAAGGTCGAAACTGATTGAAAGGGAGCCCTTTTTGCAGAAGCTTGTCAATCAATGACCTCGTAAAATTGAAAAAGTGGCTAACCTCCAAACATAGGATGAGCTTCTCCGGATCATCATCCGACAATAATGCCTTAACCATGTCTCGGAGTTGGGACGACAACCCTAAAAGAAGGACAAAAGATGAGTATTCTAAAATACAAAATAATTCTAAGTCAAGACATAGTGCGAAATTTACCAACGCCTGCCGAACTTTCTTCAGCAGAATGAACCACATCTGGTTCCGTTCGCCCAATTTCTTGAGTCACAGGGATCACGGTGGGTGTAGTAACTGTTGTAGTACCAACTTCTTAAATTGGTCTCACGGTTTGTTCAGTTGAGCTCTCCCTAACAGTTCCAACACCCGCGGTTGCTGGTATCTCCGAAAGAGAGGGAAGCTGCATCTCGGGAGCTGATGACCCGGCCTCAACGACAATTCCTACTAATAGCAAGAAATAGAGGCCTTCAGATTCATCAGACTTTCTAATAAGAGTAGTAGCATCAGTCTCAACGATTAGTCCTATGATTAGAACTTTCCTACGGTTAAATGGAAACCGATAGGCAAATCTATAACACGGGAATAAAAATCTTACCGGTAGGTGAGTCAACCGTGTTCGTCAATTTGGCAGCCTCACGCTAGGCTTGTTCAGACAACATGTCCTCGAAAAGCCTGTCGTCAGAATCCAAAGAGATGGGAATCGGATCAGGTGAAGATACACCTATTTCTCCGAGGTCCGCATCACTGAGATCTCCCTTATCGCCCAGATCCTCCGCTAGAGCACCTACACAGAGTCAAAGTGTTGAAGCAGAAAGAGAAAAAGCCGAGAAAGAGTAATAAGAAGAAGAAAAAATTACCTTCAGTTGTTGTGCCGAGTTCTGCAGCCTCAATTCTCAGGGACACTCCTTGTAATTTTTCTAAGAGGGTAAGAAGCATAGAAACGATTAGCGGAGACATAAATTCCGAATCGTTCAATTTTCACCAAATGAAGGACCTATCACCGATGTCAAATATACCTGGATCTTCAACCCTTTCAGCGGCATCAGGTCCAGCACTGGAGTCTACAACAGCCTCAACATTTGTACCTGCTCTAGCACCGACAGGTTCTTCAGTCATGACTTTGTCCATTAGTTGGGAGAAGTCAGACCTTTCAAAACCATCAAAGCAGGGAGAAAGAGGATAATACTCCTTTTCACCTTCTTCGTGACCTCCTAAGATGCGAGAATGAATAAGTCGAGGAATTAATAAATAGGACAGTCCGAAGATCATAAAAAGTTAAAACATTACCTTCTCCACCGATAGATATGTCAGTGGTAGGTCTTATTTCTGAAGTCGAGAGTCCAACACGTCGCTTGGAAGCTAATTTTTTACGCTTAGCAGATGGAACCTCCTCTGGATCAATAACCCGCTCATGAGTAAATTTAGAGCGCAATTCTCGCCCCGAACCGACTTGAGTTGAAGGCTGAGAGCTTGTCCGACGTATGGGACAATGCCTTTCTTCTTCTCTTTCTTCTTCGGAAGCTGCACCTGGGATTTCAACCCACATCTTGTTAGGATAAGTGCGTAAACCTCGCACTCTTGGCTTCCTCAGAGCCGATGAAGGCTTAGGTAAGCTAGAGCGGCGAGCATGAGCAGCCAATACTAACTCAAATAATTCTAAAGAGAGAGGATCTGACAGACCTATTTCCAGCTCTTCGTGGTCACTACCGGCTTCAGTCTCCTGCCCACCCGCAATCTCAGTTTTTGGGATCTTGTCACTAACAGTAGAGGCAGCTTCTTTTTGCTTCCCCTGGTTAGAAACACCCACATGCTCTTTTCCTCTTCTTTTTTGCAGTTCAGCCTCACGTACCATGCGACTGGAAATCCGAGCCGCCTCTTCAGTTGCTAACTCCGCAATCGGTCAGACGGGCATAGATTCGTTCGCTGCCAGAAGCCATCGACATTGCAGGAACGTCAGCTTTAATTTATGCTCAGCACCGAGAAGTTTGAACTTGGCACCAGTGCAGCTGGTTATGCTCCACAACTAGGCCCTAGCCCTATCTATTAAGCCACCACGAGTTTGAAGTTGTTGATTCGGATTCCCAATGTAAATCTTATCGTACCCGAGCTGTTGGGCGAATCGACATGGCAGATATGGTTCTATATAACAACGGTTCTGTACACGAAAGATCATGTAGCTCGACCGAATGTTGATCAACCAATAAAAATAACCAGCATCAAGACTAGTTTGATGTGTCCCAAACCTCTCCATGTCAACCAATGAGTCACCGTGTTGACCCGAAAACCACGGGAAGCAGGTCGAGAAAGCCCAACACTTTTGATTCTGAAGCTGCCTTCTAATTTCTGCGAACCCTCGGCCTTTCTATTTACAATTTTCTATTAATTGGAGAAAGGGAACTGATGGATCTATAGTAGTTGGGCTAACATCATATCTGATTGATGTAGTACGAACCAGGCCATCAAATAGGTATAGGGGAGCTCTGCTTTTGTAAGAGGAATATGGCCTGACGGCTGACTTCCCCCTTGAGTGAACACACTCACGATCTGATGAAGCCCTCGGTAAATATCTGCGACCATCGTTAGAAGAAGAGATAAATTCTTTTGATGAGCAAGTAAGACCATAGGATAAAGGACTTCCAGAGGCAGAGCGTCTGTGGATTAGAACGACAGCACGCATTTTTTTTAACCAAAGAGCGAGTTAGCCGGCAAGCAACGCCATTGTTCGCGGGAAAAATTGGTGCTTTCTTCATTGATATCATTGCCATCTCAATAACTGTTTATCGGTTACAAAGATCCGGTCTTTTTATAAGAGCCGGTTACAATGAAAATCAAAATACGAAAAAGAAAGATTACAATTTGTTTCCTTGTTTGTCGAACGAATCGCGAGCTCCTGTTTTGCGGTCACTCGCTTTGTGTGGGTTCTTTGCCTGCGCCGGGGTTGTTTGCCGTGGACCACCGCGTGATCTCGATCCGGTCGGATCTACACGATATGACGGGTACTATTCCACCAAGGGAATAATAGCCGGGAGGGATTGTTTCACCAAGGAAACAACCGCTCGATGCTCGGGATCTAAGAACCAAGCTTAGATCCGGAGTGTGATCGTGTAGATCTCAGATCCGATTCCCTCGAACTCCTGCCTTATTTGACGTTGACGATCGCCGGGCACCGGATCTGGAAGTCCAAGCCTTCAAGCCTTCAAAGTTGAGATCTTTTTTTTAGATCTGAGTCTTCAATCCAGCAGGGCTTCGCCTCCTCCAAAATCCCACCTCTGAACCAAATGAACACAAGGCCTATTTATAGGCACTCAGAACTGTGCATTTGCACAGTTCTGGGCCTAGCCACCTGTGGGTGGCTCGGCTCTTGGCCGAGCCACCCACAGGTGGCTCGGCCTTGGCCGAGCCACCCTGAGGTGGCTCAGCCACCGAGCCACCTCAGGGTGGCTCGGCTTGGGCTGAGCCACCCTGGGGTGGCTCGGCTAAGGCCGAGTCCCCCGGGGTTTGGACTTGTGTCCGTTTCGTCCGTCGTTCGGGTTTTCCGGTGTTTTCGGTTCTCCGTTGTTCGGATTTGATTCGGTTTGTGGTTGACTTGATCTGGAATCGATTTGTTGACTTGATTCCAAATATGGCAGTTAATCCGCTTCTGAGTTCGAGTCCGGAATTGATCTTGATTCGATCGTTATATCACCGAGTTCACTCTTGTTTAGATGACTCGGTGATTCCCCGAAACGTTGGTTTGATTCCGCGTGCGAGTGGATGCGTTCTAATACTTGGGTGCGATTTGTTGGCTTCGTCGCCTCGTTAACCTGCTTCGTTGCGTATGGCTTGGCCTCGGCGTTAGCGGGATAACGGTCGTGCTTGGATACGTCGCTCGATGGTCCATTTGTTGAATTGGCTTCGTCGAGTTGTGATAAGGGACCTATAGGCAATTTTATACGCCTACAGATACCCCCTCCAAAGTATTTCAGTCTCGTTCTTTTATAGAAGAGTCTGGAATACTTTGGATGTGATTGTCCCGACCTTCAGTCGGTGCAACGGGACTTTGGAATGGCTTCTGTTCTTGATTCCTTCAGCCCTCCAGGTTGTTCGGTGCTTTGTCGAACTTCTGTAAGGATTCCGGTGCTACATTTATTGTCTGACCGTCTGTTGGAACTTTGAACCTGAAGTCAATTCTTGATTTCTTGATTTTTAGCTCGAGTTGGTTGATTCAACATAGAACTGATCATCGATTGATGGCATCGTCCGGCGTTTGAGCTTCATTGCGACGCGTTGTCCGGCGTCCAGGCTTCACTATAATGCGCTGTTCGACGTTTGACACAGTTTATACTCGTACGTCTGCTGGAGTATACACAGTTTAAGCTCTTAAGGTATTGGAGCGTGGCGGATACTCGAGTCACGAGACCAATCCATAGAATTGATGCGTCAATGACTCGAACTTATAGAATTTTTGGCAAATTCCCAGCCATCAACGGATTTGATAAGTCTTTACCGACTACCGTTTGAGTCGGGCTAGCATGCGGATTGTTTAATTCCGTTCCGCATGTGACGTTAAGCTAAAAGAGTTAACCCTTTTAGTGCTACGATATTGAATACGTAGACTTCGTCTTTCTCCTGTGAAAAGACTAAACAGCAACGTGTATGAGACGTTGACTTAGGATTTTTGGCAAATCCTCAGCCTTCAACGGATTTAAGGTGCTCTTACCGATTACCGTTTGAATCGGGCTTACATGCGGATTGTTTAAATCCGTTCCGCATGTGACGTTGTGCTAAAGGAATGAACTCCTTTAGACTTTGTGCTATGATGTTGAATACATAGACTTTACCACTTGTCACGGAAATAGGTTACCCGGCGACGCGTGTTAGGCGTTGACTTTAGGATTTTTGGCTAACCCCCAGCCTTAAACGGATTTGATTAGCCTTTACCGACTACCGTTTGAGTCGGGCTAGCATGCGGATTATTTAAATCCGTTCGCTTGTAACGTTGCGCTAAAGGAATGAACTCCCTTAGACTTTGTGCTACGACTTCGAATACGTAGACTTCGCCATTTGTTATGGGAATAGGCTACCCAGCAACGTGTATTAGACGTTGACTTATCCCTACTTAGGCTTCGGGATAAAGGTCCCCAGAATCGAACTCTGGTATCTTTTTCAATCGGAAAAAGACTAAACCGGCGACGCGTGTTAGGCGTCGACTTATCCTTTCTTAGGATTCAGGATGAAATTCCCCATGCGTGTAAGGCATGGATTTTGGTGTTATTAATAACAACCTGCCACAATGTTGAATATGTGGACGAGTGTTCTTTTTAAACGGTTAAGAACTAACCGGCGGCGTGTGTTAGGCGCAGACTTATCCTTACTTAGGTTTCAGGATAAAATACCCCAGAATCGAACTCTGGTGTCTTTTTCAATCGGAAAAAGACTAAACCGGCAGCGTGTGTTAGGCGTAGACTTATCCCTTCTTAGGATTCGGGATAAAATTCCCCGTACCGGTGAGGCACGGATGTTGAGGATTGAAAAGGTGGTGTCTTTTCTTAGGGCAAAGACGAACCCGATGCGGGAGAGGAAGAATTTTATATTCTATCTCCCAAAGCTGAAGAGGAAGAATTTTATATTCTATCTTCAGATGCGAAGGAGACTCGGGATGGGATCTCCACCCCCAAAATCCAAAAAGGTGAAACTAGAAGTGGGATCTCCACTCCGAGAATCGAAAAGATTCAAGCAACCCTAACTTTTATAGGTTTGATTGCTCAAATTGAAAGTGGACCTCTCGTTCATTGGAAGGAATCGAGAGGGGAATTT
>BQKN01000611.1:651108-714308 GCA_022839385.1 Asparagus kiusianus
GAGAGGGGAATTTGGCTTTGGTCCTAACTTTTATAGATTTGACCAAGTGGGAATTGTGTGGTGGAGACTATGAGTCATCAAACACCACTGAAAGTTTTGTGAGGGAAAAGCGATCCAACGAAGTGATCGGCTTTCATCTCAGCAAAAGAGTGTTCAGAAATTAAGAGTTTAGTGTTTATCACTTTATTCATCATGACCGGGTTATCCCTAAGAATATTACATTTAACATTCTTTCGGGAACTTTCCGTTACATGAATTATCCACCCCCAGCTTCCTTTGCAAAACTGGGTTTATTGTTGCATTAACCGCATGATCGGGTTATCCTTAAGAATACCACGCATGGCACTCTCCAGGAACTTCCCGTGGAAGAAAGGAAATAGTTTAGACTCTTATACCTATTGGAGTATTAAGAAGCAGTTTATACTCATGTACTCTTCGGAGTTTCAGGAAGCAGTTTATACTCTTATACCGGTCGGAGTTTTAGGATACAGTTTATACTCGTGCACCCACTGGAGTCTCGCCGTTCTTGACTGTTTTACTCTAGCGTTATGACGCCGGCTTCAACCAAGGTCTGGATACTGTTTTTTAGAGTAAAGCAGGCCTTGGTGGGATGAAGGATCCTCCTGTGGTATGCGCAGTACTTCGGATCCGCAGTGTTGTCAGCTTCCTCCTGATTCGTGATCGGTGGGAGCTTGATCTTGTTATTTTTAAGGAGCGATTCAAAGATGGCTGGAACATCTTCGTCTTTGAAGGAGTACTCTTTTTGAGGCCTCTGATCCGAAGTCTTTTGCTGTCTCCGGGACTGCTGTTGTGACGTTTGATTGGCATCAACAGCTGCTGCAGGTGTCTTGCCCTTACCACGGGAGGCGAAGTTCGAGTTTGGAGGATTGGTCGTCGATCGACTCCTCTCGGCCTTCTTCCTTCGGAGGAAGCGTTCGGCTTGTTCCCCTCGGACCTTCAGGTCTTTCCAAGTGTTGGAGGGTGCTGTTCCTATTGCTTCCAGCACGTCCAAGGAAAGATTGTTGTGGTAGGTCTGGAGAATGAACTCCTCCGTGATCGGGTCCCGGCAATTTAACGCTTTGTTCCGGAACCTTTTGACGAAGGTTTTGACTAACTCCCCGTCCTTTTGTTTCTCGTCGAGCAACGTTCCGATGGATATCTCGGTGTCATCGTCGAAGAAGTTAGCGAGGAATTTTGTCTCCATGTCATCCCAGCTATGCACGCTACCTGGCTTGAGGCGGCGGTACCAATCGAAGGCGGCTCCACGAAGAGTGCCAACGAATGACCGCACCATCAGAGGCTCATTGCCGAAGATAACACCCAGGTGCGATTTGAAATAAATTAAATGCTGAGTGGGGGAACCTTTCCCATCGAACGGCGTGAAGTTGATTAGACTAAACTTCGCCGGATAGGGGATTGAATCCCACTCCCTTGGGTATGGACAAGGAATGCCCGTTTTCTTCACCTCTTGAGCGGACATCAAGGTATTGATTTTGCTCTCGAGGCTTTTGATCTTCAAGTTTTCACTTGTATCTTCGTTGGCATCCTCATTACCACCCCCTGCGTTGATGGGAGGGTCATCGGCATTGCGAGTTTCATCCGTATCCGTATGCTCAACTTCTTGAACAACCTGATTACGGTGGCTTGGTTCGCCTTGCTGGTTCCTCAGTGCCTGGATTTGCTGCTCATGCATCTCCCTCATGGTCTGCATGGCCATCTGCATCTCGAGCCTGAAGGCCTCCTGTTGTTTGGCCATGGCTTCTTCAAGCATCTTGGCCACTTGTTCCGCGCTTATCATGAATGACTCGCGGGGTTCTCCTTCGCTGGATACGGTGTTATCAGACGCAACCGCAGAGCATGCATCTGATTCCTCATCCTCTGAAGGTGGACTTATCCGAACCCTACCATAGGTTCCTCGTGCGATGGCTCCGGACTGTAGACGGGTTAGACACCGCGACGCTTTCAAAATCGACTCGAAATCATCCCGTGTCGATGTCCTTTTGTTGGTCACGTTAGCGGTGACCCTTGGAAATTCTCCATCTTCAACCACCGCTCTCCTTCGTCGGGAACGCGTAGGCCTTGGCTTTGGCGTTTTAGTGCTGAGCCTTTCAAATACAGAGATTCTCTCAGGGACTGCCTTGACACAGTTGCACTCAGAGAGTACCGCTCGAATGAACTTCGAACAAGGACATTGCGTTTCGAGCCTTCGAGTGCTCCTCTTTCTGGATTTGCTCGTACCCCCAGCACGATAGTACAACTCGTCAATTTGATCGGAGTAACCTATCGTGTGTTGGCACGATTTCTCAGGTATAACGTTATCATCATCGGATGACAACGTTTCCTTCTGAGAGCGAATTACCTTATTTGGACTTTCGAGAGTCACTCGCCTCGAAACGTGCCTTTGTGGGCGTGAATCTTCGACGGGTTCCCGAACCTCAATGCGCAAGTTAGTGCGCTCGGGCGCCGTGAACTCCTTGTCATGTTGAGGGTTGTGTCGACCCCCAGCATGTTGATTAGTTCGGAGCTGTCTCAGTGGGCCCAAACGTTCTTGGATTGGAGCTTTGCTTCGCTCCTTGGGAAGTGGACCGAGGCGCTCCAAGACTGACTTCCTTTTCTGGGATGGTCTTGCGGGATCTCCCGGAGCAGTTGTGGAAGTCATCGGCGATTTGGATTGATTCGTCGGGAGTTGAATTCTTGAAGGCTGCAGTTGTTGCTCCTTAGTCTGAATCGCCGCTTCAGACTTAGGCCTCCATACTTTGCGAGTTGGTGGCGATTTCTTGGCCACTCCATTCTACAGCTTCCTACGGGCTTCCTCGACTCGAGCCCGTGCTTGCGCTGATAATACACGGCGCTTGCGAATGCGTTCTTCCAGCGTTGAGCTGTTCCGTTTGACACGGACCCATTCTGTTGTTGGCGGCTTGGAAGAGGAGCCATTCATCTGCTGTCGAGGCTGTTTGCCTCTTTTGCTCTTCAGATCCGCCTTGTAACAGACTCCGTCCACGGATTCCATCGCCTTTGCGAATTGTTTCGCAAGCCGTTGACATTGCCTTTGGCGGGCTCTCTTCGAGAGAGTCACTACGCCCCCTACGGCAGAAGGGTTGGCCAGAGTAGATCCGACCTGGTTGGAGGTTGGGGAGATCTCACCCAATGCAGCTTCGGCACTAAACGGGGCGAGATCTTCGTTGGTAGCTTCAACATCTTCGTACCAACGAAGTTTCCTCTTGGAGGAGAATTTTGGAGACTTGGACTTGCGGGAGGAGGTAGATCTGGACAAGGACGACAGGTACGCCTCGAACTTCTGTTGGTCAAACTCGTATTCGACCTCCTCCACGACCGGGATCGGGATCCGCGGCTGCGACGCAACGATCTCGTCGGCGAGATCGGTGGCTCCCACTGTGGTCGCCAGATTGTTCGTGGGAAAAATTGGTGCTTTCTTCATTGATATCATTGCTATCTCAATAACTGTTTATCGGTTACAAAGATCCGGTCTTTTTATAAGAGCCGGTTACAATGAAAATCAAAATACGAAAAAGAAATATTACAATTTGTTTCCTTGTTTGTCGAACGAATCGCGAGCTCCTGTTTTGCGGTCACTCGCTTTGTGTGGGTTCTTTGCCTGTGCCGGGTTGTTTGCCGTGGACCACCGCGTGATCTCGATCCGGTCGGATCTACACGATATGACGGGTACTATTCCACCAAGGGAATAATAGCCGGGAGGGATTGTTTCACCAAGGAAACAACCGCTCGATGCTCGGGATCTAAGAACCAAGCTTAGATCCGGAGTATGATCGTGTAGATCTCAGATCCGATTCCCTCGAACTCCTGCCTTATTTGACGTTGACGATCGCCGGGCACCGGATCTGGAAGTCCAAGCCTTCAAGCCTTCAAAGTTGAGATCTTTTTTTTAGATCTGAGTCTTCAATCCAGCAGAGCTTCGCCTCCTCCAAAATCCCACCTCTGAACCAAATGAACACAAGGCCTATTTATAGGCACTCAGAACTGTGCATTTGCACAGTTTTGGGCCTAGCCACCTGTGGGTGGCTCGGCTCTTGGCCGAGCCACCCACAGGTGGCTCGGCCTTGGCCGAGCCACTCTGAGGTGGCTCGGCCACCGAGCCACCTCAGGGTGGCTCGGCTTGGGCCGAGCCACCCTGGGGTGGCTCGGCTAAGGCCGAGTCCCCCGGGGTTTGGACTTGTGTCCGTTTCGTCCGTCGTTCGGGTTTTCCGGTGTTTTCGGTTCTCCGTTGTTCGGATTTGATTCGGTTTGTGGTTGACTTGATCTGGAATCGATTTGTTGACTTGATTCCAAATATGGCAGTTAATCCGCTTCTGAGTTCGAGTCCGGAATTGATCTTGATTCGATCGTTATATCACCGAGTTCGCTCTTGTTTAGATGACTCGGTGATTCCCCAAAACGTTGGTTTGATTCCGCGTGCGAGTGGATGCGTTCTAATACTTGGGTGCGATTTGTTGGCTTCGTCGCCTCGTTAACCTGCTCCGTTGCGT
Organism: Asparagus kiusianus; assembly: GCA_022839385.1. Lineage (NCBI taxonomy): Eukaryota > Viridiplantae > Streptophyta > Magnoliopsida > Asparagales > Asparagaceae > Asparagus > Asparagus kiusianus. The sequence goes on from BQKN01000611.1 coordinate 655,614, forward strand.
ATGGCTTGGCCTCGGCGTTAGCGGGATAACGGTCGTGCTTGGATACGTCGCTCGATGGTCCATTTGTTGAATTGGCGTCGTCGAGCTGTGATAAGGGACCTATAGGCAATTTTATACGCCTACAGTCATGGGCTGGATCGGCTTCACCGCTTGCCATAAATATGTGTTGAACTTGGTTCTAGCAGGAAAACCACCCTCAACGCCATTTGTAGTAAAGGATTGAGCGGTGGACTTTTGAATTAGCTCATTCACTTCTGAAGGAGTCAACAGTGTCAGTCCACATATTGCCTCACCCAGACTGTTATCTAGATTCTTGAACAAATAATCCGTAAACTTCTTCAGACTTATTTGTGGTTGCATCTTCTTGGATAGCGGATCGGCACCTGCTAAGGCTATGTGGTAGTGGCAGGTGAGATCCCAGAAAGTGTCATAGCGATCGGGTGTCCGTAACTTCAGTTGCCGTAGCTCCCGGTCAGAAGGAAAATATTCTTGATAGATCATATTACCCATTGGGAGGCCTGACATCTTATGCATCTTGTGCAACGCCAACCCTAACTCCCCATGCTTGGTCAAGAACGTGTTGATGTCAGGATTGTAAATCTCCAATAGTGCCAGTAAGTGGGGAACACTTATCGTTAGTCCATAAGTAGTAGCGCGGACCGCTTCATATAAACCACTTCCTTGCAACTCTACCTCGAACCGATTTAGGATATAATGGCTTAAACGGGTCCACCAAAGGTTGTCAGACGAGTGCACCCAACCAAAACACCAGTGACCGGTTACTGGCATTTCTCGACCTAAATTCGCAAGTCGATTCTTCACAGTGTTGGCCACGGTAAAGACTTCACCCCTGGGCAGATCATTCAATCCCAAGACCCTCGGATGTAACCCGATTATCCGATTCCGATCACTTGATCTAGGAATCACGCCGTGGTTGACATATCTGCATTGAACACGATCGTGCTTCTCCGTTAACACCCACGACATTTCCCGTGGGACAGCCTGATGTCGAAGTTCCGTAAGTGAGCGGTGACGGGGAATTAGAGGAAGGTATAGAGGCCCGCCATCATCATGATGCAGCCATTGTTCGACTTCTAAAGACACAGTAGCTAGATCTTCAGTAGAATCGCTGAACAGATACTCCGGCTTCCTCAACGGATGTGTCGAACTTGGGTCCTTCACTAAAGGCACATCCGTAATCAGTTACCTTAATGTATGACGCTCTCCCTTCCATATTAATTGCTAAAGTTCGTCTGGTGCATCCGAAGCAAATTGAGGGTTCGTCGGTACAGGGATAGGTTCGTCAGTGGTGGCGTAAGCCTCACTAGAGTGACCTTCCACTCCGAGTGCATTGAGTGTCCTCGAGGGAAAATTAACTGAGATAGAACAATGAATGATTATTGACACGGTTATAAATACCAATGAATAATTATTGACACGGTTATAAATACCTATATGAAGATAGTATAAGCGTTGAACTCATCTCACGAGTAGTAAGATAGAGTCACGACCTTATAAAGGGCGAGACGATCTCAATCACATCGTGCACATAAAGGACAAGGTATGTTACCATGCGGATAACATGATAACATACCCTAGCCCACGTAACGTGACACAACATGAGATCACCCCATGTCTTAAAACATGTCTCAACCGAGCAAAACATTTCTTGTGAAGCGTCCACTCCCACGAAGGAGAGTGGCGGCTCTTCCCAATTACCTCGCCAAGGAGAGTAAAACGGGGACATCATTCAGGATCTATATTAATTAGGTGAGACGATCAAGAACTACGTTATACACATGGAGTATAGGATACATCATCATGTGGATAACGCGATAACATACCCACCCTCCGGAATATAGCACAATAGATCACCCCAAGTTAATTTAGACATACCTTGACCAAGCGAAACGTGTCTTTTGAAGCGTCCACTACCACGAAGGAGAATGGAGGCTCTTCCCAATTGCCTCACCAAGGAGAGCAAAGCGGGGATGCAATATGCGGAATGATATATTGAGTTCATGAATAATAAAAAAACGATGAAGTTATACCTGTGTAAGTAAAGGGCGTCGCCTCGGGTGACTGAGTTGCCGAACAACCTCTAGGAACGCGGGATCTCTTGGGTAACATATCTACAAAGAGAGTTAACAGTTCAATTACTTCAGAGGTTGAGAAATATCAAGCTATTACAAAGGGAAAATGGCGCTATTCTACGAAATGAGATTTATCGTTAAAATTCCGATTCAACCTACATAGTGGGCCTGATGCAGATGCAGCTTCAACCTATGACAGCTCAAGTCAAGCTAAATATCTTGGGGTTTTGGTTCAAAACATGAATGTGGCCAAACAAGAAAACAACAACGTGCCTACAAATCAAAATATTGTGTGCACTAAAAGCCCGATAGGGCAGTTATCACGCAGGGGTTAAACTGAGGGTTTGGCTATAATTGTAAATCTCAGAAGTTCAACTCAACCCCTCATGTAGTCAAAAGCAAACAATGAACTCAACGAATTTAGATTCGGCCTTGTCAATATACAGGTTCTTGAACCCATAGTTTACACCAAGTTCATGTCAACAAAATAAATGTTCACATGAAGTCAACGGATTACGATCCGAACAGGCTGTTAACTAGACTCAGTCTGTATGCAAAGCTAGGCCAAACATGCAATCATACAACCAGATCAAAGAATTTGAGCTACCGTCTCAAGATTCAAACAACTCGTACCTGAGAATGAAGTTCAAGCCACGGTTCTTAAACAAATTCAAGTTAACGGAAAGGGGTTACCCAAGATAAATTGAACTCGGGATATTCGCAAAGAAGAAGTTTTGAAAGTAGCCAACCCAAGAAGAGACTTAATCCCCTGCTACATTCAAAAACCTGAATGTCATCCAAAGTCCCTAATTTGAAACTAGGGTTTTGACTACCCTTTCACAATCGAGTACACAAGATGGAATCCAATCAGAATTGAGGATGAAGCTTACCTGAATTTAGAGAAGAATCAAGGAGGGAATAAGCTCACCAAGGCAAAACCAACCGCTGCTTGCTCCCACGATTCGAACCCAAATCAAGAACTGAAACCCTAGCCTTGAAGAGCGAGTTCGCCAAAATGAACTGTATTCGAAGATAAGATTCAAGGAGGCAAAGAGTAAAGAGGATTCAGAAGTTCTGAAATGAGTTCTTGAGGAAAAGGCTCGAAGAAAATTTTTGAAACGATGAAGAGAAGGAGATGAAGAGATCGGATATTTAAAAGAGCCTTGAACCGAATTAAACCCGGTTTGAACCAGACCAAACCAAGTCGAGCCGGAATTAAACCAAGTTCTGAACCAACCTAGAACCAAAATCGCTCTTTATCCTCTCAACTGACTCGTGCTCATGCGAATCACCAAATGGTGATTCGCACTCATGCGAGTCACCAAATGGTGACTCGCACTAATACGAGTCACTAAATAGTGGCTCGCATGTGTGACAAGTTGTTTGGCCAATTTACGGGTATTCTGACCCTATTTTTGAGTATTTTTAATGTATACGGAACCCGTAGTCCTACTCCAATGGGTATATGAGTCTAAACTATTTCCTACCTTTATCGAAAAGTTTCTGGAGAATATCATTTATAATATTCTTAAGGATAACCTGGCAAAACTCCCATGAGTATACGAGTATAAACTAGTCCTCCTAACTCTAATGCCTTAAGAGTTTAAACTATGTAGAGTCCAGTTAACATACGAGTATAAACTGTGTTAACATAGGTCAACGCATCGATGGCTTCTTCAGAACAAAACTACGGATATGAATTACGATGAAGATAATCAGTTCAAAGTAAACTCAATAGCATGAGCTAAGTTCAGAAACTTACACACCAGTCTTAGTTCAAGACTTCAACGGCGGTCAGACGATAAAAGCAGTACCGAAAGAACTTCATCTATTCGACAAAATACTGAGTAGATCAAAGACTGAAGAAGCTGAGAGCGGAAACCAATTACAGGTCTTATCATACCGATTGAAGGTTGGACCTATCATGTCCAAAGTATTCCATGTTCTTCTATAAAAGAAACGAGACTAAAACACTTTGGAGGGGGTATCTGTAGGTGTCAAAAATTACCTATGGATTCCCACACGTATTTCAAGACAAAGAGAACATAATGAACGACATCATCCGAGTCAAAGAAGTTATCTGACAACGATGAAACGCATGAAGCGAATCGGTAAAAGCGCACAAGTCAACAAATTGACGAAACACGTGTAAAGGGGAAAGCAAGCGAACCAAAGGAAATGCAAACAGCCAAAAGAGTTAAAAAGACATAACAATTGGCTAGGAGACTCGCACAGCTCCGAGTCACCAAATGGTGACTCGCATAGCTCTGAGTCACCAAATGGTGACTCGCACAGCTCGCAGTCACCAAATAGTAACTCGCACAGCTCCGAGTCACTAAATGGTAACTCGCGCAGCTCCAAGTCACTAAATGGTGACTTGCATAACTCCAAGTCATCACGACTATCTGGGCCTCCCGAATCTCCCAAAACGTGGATTTTGATGTATTATTAGAATTCTTACGTCCCAAGACCTCTCTAACTGTTCTGAAGCTATCCTTATGGGCACCTGGGCGGTTATCAACTACAGATGACGTCTAAACACTTGATCTTATCAGAAAATATGACAACAAAAGCCTATAAATAGAAGCTCAAGGTCTTCAATTGAGAGGATCTGAAATCTGAGGGCAAGATGATGTCCAATTGAACAGTAAACCATGAATTTCAGAGGAGAATTGGCAGATCTTGGCGAACTTTTTCATAAAGAAAAAGCCTTCGAAAGATTTGAGATTCTCTCTCCCTCTTTCCTCCGGATCAAACCTTATTTTGATCTCGAGAAGAGCCACAATCTCGCTTGGTCATGATTGTCGCTGTTGCAATTGTTTCCTTCGTGAAGCAAGAGCATAATTACACTTGTCAAAAGGATCTGATCCGCGATGGTCCACGGACTCACGCGTCCCCGGCACAGGCAAAGATCCCACACAAAGCAACGGGAGATAAACTACTGCTATTTTTGTTTCATAAAGTTATAATCTTTACTCTTCTCACTGTAAGAAGATCTTATAAAAAGATCAACTCGAACTTATAATCGATAAATGGTATAACAGGTTTGACAACAGTGAAAACGATAACTTTTGACGAAAACAGTGGACCTCTCGTTCATGAAAGGAATCGAGAGGGGATTTTGGTTATGGTCCTAACCGTTTAAATATTTAACCAAGATGGGAATTTAAGATGACCATAATTGTTTAAAGGTTTGATCGTTCAATTTGTGGACCTCTCGTTCGTGGAAAGAATTGAGAGGGGATTTTGGTTGTGGTCTTAACTGTTTAAAGGTTTGACCAAGTAGACAGTGAGAGTGGGAGTTTCTTATTCATCACCTTCTTGTAGTGACCGGGTTATCCCTAAGAATACACTATATAAAATTCTCTCGGGATCTTCCCGTTACATGAATTATCCACCCCTAGCTTTCTTCGCGAAACTGGGTCTAACATTATACTCAGTTGCATGACCGGGTTATCCTTAAGAATACCAGGTATGACACTCTCCAGGAACTTCTCATGAAAGAAAGAAAACAGTTTAGACTCATATACCTATTGGAGTGTCAGGGAGCAGTTTAACCTCTTATACTAGTTGGAGGATTGAGAAGCAGTTTATACTCGTATACTCTTCGGAGTGGTGCACCGTCATTCAGCTTATTCTAGCTTTATGGCGCCAGAGTCGATTAGAGATTGAATCTTGTTCTTTAGACCAAAACAAATCTCAGTAGGATGGAGAACCCTTCTATGATACACACAGTAGTTTGGGTCCGTAATCCTCTTAGCTTCCTCCTGATATTTAATAGGTGGTAGCTCAATCTCACCGTTATTCAGGAGGTACTCGAAAATACCCAGAACTTCCTCATCCTTAAAAGAATACTCTTTTTGGAGTCCTAGATCTGGAGCCCTTTGCTACTTTTGAGGTTGTTGTTGTGACGTCTGATTATTATCACTAGTAACCGCATGCATTGACTGTTGGCTTCTTTCGATCTTCTTCCTTTTGAGGAAGTGTTCGGCTTGTTCACCGTGTATCTTCAAATCTTTTGAAGTCTTGGATGGGTTTAATCCCATAACTACTAACACGTCCAAAGAGAGGTTGTTATGGCAAGTTTGTAGGATGAATTCCTTCGTGATCGGATCTCAGCAATTTATCACCTTGTTCCGGAAGCGTTTAACAAAGTCGGTGACTATTTCTCCATCTTTTTGCTTCTCATCGAAGAGTGTCCTGATGGATACCTTGGCGTCGTCATCAAAGAAGTTTCTAAGGAATGAGCTCTCTATATCATCCCAACTGTTGATGCTTCCAGGCTTGAGACGACGGTACCAATCGAAGACAGGCCCACGAAGGGTGCCAACGAATGACCGAACCATCAATGTTTCATTGCCAAATATCATGCCCAAGTGGGACTTAAAGTAGATTAAATACTGAGTGCGCGAGCCCTTCCCGTCGAACTGCATGAAGTTGATCAGGTTGAATTTGGCCGGATACGGGATCGACTCCCACTCTCTCGGGTAAGGACACGGAATGCCAGTCTTCTTTATCTCTTGAGCAGACATCAGAGCGTTGATTTTGCTCTCGAGATCCTTCATCTTTTCATCCTCATCTGTATCATGCTTCGGACGATTTCTGAGAGAAACAACGGGACCACCCTTAACATTCGGTTGGACCACCCCCAGCGTTATTGTTATCGGGAGGGATATCAATGTTGATAGTCTCATTCGGCTCTGGATCACTATGTATTGTATTGACTTATTCTACTGTAATGTTGCGATGATTGGATTCGCCAATCTGTCTTGATAAAGCTTGAAGTTGTAGGTCATGTAACTCCCTCATCCGTTATATGTTCAGTTCTATTTCAACCTTAAACTCTTCTTTTTGCTTAGTGAGAGCATTTTCGATCATCTGAGTTATTTGGTCAAGAGTGATGGTGAGCGCTTCACGGGATTGCCCTGGGCTAGATACAGTAGCATTTGAAGCAATTGTGGAGCAAGAGTCTAATGCTTCGTCATCTGAGGATAATCTTCTATTCATCCTTTGATAATCCCTACGTCTAGTGGTTTCCGATCGCAAATGGGTCAGACGATGCGATATGAGAGGGTCAGAATTAGAAGGTCGAATAGACTTTTTCTTATTAGCCATGTTGATGGTGACCGCAGATTGTTTAGGTCCTACAGCTTCTAGCTAGAGACGAGACATTAATTGAGCTATTCCCAAATTAACTCTTCTTCTTGAAGAAAAGTTAGGGCTAACCCGCTTGAAACCATCAGAGACTTTTCCTTGTTGACCATGTTAATGGTAACTTTTGGGAATTCGTCATCTGGAACAACCAATCTTCTTTTGTGAAAACGCCTTGATTTGGGTTTCGACGCTTCAGAGGAAAGCCTTTAGAATATCGAGACCCTCTGTGGAGCGGTCTTGGGGTAGCTACACGCTGATAATACGGCCCTGATAAGTTTGGTACACGGACAGTGAGAGTCCGCTTCCCGAATACATTTCTTTCGAGGTTTATTCATGTCCCCAGCCCGATAGTACAACTCATCGGCATTATGTCTGGAGTAATCTATCGGCTGTTTACATGAATTCTCAGGTATAATGTCCGTCTGACATATTTTCTTCTGAGTAAACAATGCCTTGTTGGCGTCTGCAGGAGTCACTCGTTTGGATTCACCCTTTTCTGAGGGTGAAACCCTAACGGGCTCCTGGCCTTCTTTACGCACCCCTAAACGGGTGGTTACAAGAATTAACTTGTTAGGAGGTCACATACGACCCCCAGTTTGGATGTTTGCTCGGGGTTCCTTTAACGGTCCCAAACGTTCCTTAACAGGCACTCTGCCTCGATCTTCAAGTAGAGAATCGAGGTGATCCTTCAATAGAATTCTAACTCTAGAGAGATCTACACCGCTGTAGGGTTCCATCGGAGGGGTGGGAGTGGAAGGAGCAGAATCCGAAGTTGACGAAGACTGGGGAGCAACGTTGCCTACTTTTGCCTTAGGTGTTGATTTAGTCTTTGGCATCCAAATTTGTTTGGATCTCGGCGATCTCTTAACTGTCTCTTCCTTTTGCATTTCTTGTACTTTTCGCACAAGAACCTGGGCATGCGCAAGAAGTGAGCGATGCTTCTGAATGCGCTCCTCAAGAGTGGAACGAATCCGTTTAACATAAACCCATTTGTTAGTAGGTGATTGGGAGGAGGTTCCTGAAGTTTGCTGTGGAGATGGCTTAGCCATTCAGTGCTTTCTGAATTCCAGATCTGCTTGGTAACGGAGTCCATCCACCTGATCCAAAGCCTTGGCGAATTGGCGGGCAAGACGTTGACGATGCCTTTCACGAGCCCTCTTTGACAAATTTAGCACATCTTCAGCAATCGACTCCTTGATCAAGGAGGAGTTCAGATCTGCAGATCTGGCTTCATTGGACGTAGGTGGCTCTTTGAGAGGTATAATTCCAGCAACGGTAGCGGGGAGATCGCCTTCTTCAGTCTTCAGATCTGAAGACTAGCGGATCTTCCAAGAGGAGGAGGCCTTCCTGTGCTTGTGAGGCAAGGCGGATCTGGAGGAGGAGGAGGAGACATACTCCTCGAACTTTTGTTGGTCGAACTCGTATTCGACCTCTTCAGCCACAAGGATCTTGATCGTCGGCTGCGGCATAACAGCCTCGTTGATGAGACTGTTGGCTCTCACTGTGATCGCCATCTTGTTTGGATGGAAAATTATATTTTTTATTGTATAACTCATTACAACTTCGATTGTTACAACAAGTTCAAAAAGAACGGTCTTTTATAAGATCTTTACACAATAAAAATAAAAATTACAACTCTCGTCAAACAGCGCAACGGGTGTTTATCGCCCGCTGCTTGCGTAGGATCTTTGCCTGTGACGGGGACGTTGATATCCGTGGACCACCAAACGATTAGATCAGAATGGGAGCTTCATTGATTCACAAAGGAATTAAGAAACCGAAGCAGTTATCTCGGTAGCGGCGAGATAACCACTCTTCTCGAGATCACCGTAACGGGGTGATCTCAAGGAAGGAATCGGAAAGTATAGATCTGTCTAGCTCCTCTTCTTTATGCTGACGAACTCGATCCGATCTCTCCTCCTCCTCTCTGAAATTCGTGGCTCTTCAGTCCTCAATTCGGTAGTGCTTCGCCAACGCTCGAGAATTCCAGATCTAAAAAAATAAAGGCCCAGGGGCTATATTTATAGGCTTCGGGACCTCTGTTTTCGTATAAGAATGGTCGATTCCCTCTTATCCTTAGTTGTAACCACTTAACCACGTTCATAGATGATATTTTATCAGTTGGAGCAAATCCAGGCGGTTAAACATTGAAAAACCGCCAAAAATAGCCAAAATCTAGTTTTCGGGTCTGCAGACACCCGTGGCTGTCTCGGCATGGCCGAGATGGCCGAGACACTTGAGAGTGTCTCGGTTTGGCTCAGGGCTTGATCTCGCGCACTTCGTCCGTTTTTGCCGCATTTTCATCATCCGAACTCGGAATCACACGATCCAGAATGCGTCAGAAAGCCATCGAGAAGATCTACAAGCTCCCATGATTGAATCATCTGTTGAGTGGACGGGACATGGGGGGTATTTTATCTTTCATAAGTGACGCGGAGCTCCTGATCAGTTCGTGTTTTTGTTATTCCGAAGTTCCGTTGCTTCGCATGGTTCTTTAACTCACTTCATGCACTTGTCAATATCAATTAAGCTTCTATGACTCGGATAGTGACGTTCATCATCTTCTCTGTGTCTGGAGCCACGTGTGGGGACCTATAGGTAATTTTTGATGCCTATAGTATTGCCTAGAGAGAGGTTGTAATTCCTAATACTTGAGGGAGACACGGGCTAGAAACCAATACTTGAGGTGATAGTTAGTGTATTTACATTATGAGTGATTGTGAACGTTGATCGGTGAGCGTTAAAAACCAATATTGTGAGGTGTAAACATTTTTTTGAATAAGCGTAGAAAACCCGGTGTGGTAGTAGAGATCTCCTCGAGGTGAGGAGCGGAGACGTAGGTCGTGAGGACTGAACTCCGTGAACATATCCTTTGTTTCTGATTGCATTGGCACACTTAATTTTTATGTTCATATCTTATATCGCCTTTGTATATTGCTTGTTGTTTATTTTACCCACTATCTAGTTTAGATTATTTACCCTTGTGTTACTTGTATATCCTTGTGCATATATTTGTAATATATCATTCTTGCTAGGATATATTTGTTAATAAGTTTTAATTTGGCATAAATCGGATTAGATTAGCATAAACCCTATTCACCCCCTCCAGGGTTCTTTCCTAGTGGCATTAGGGTACTTTCATTTGGTATCAGAGCTTGGTGCTCTTTGATTTAAGATCTAATCGCCTTGAGTTAAAGATCCAAGTTATCTTTCTTGTGCTAATCTAGTTTTAAGATTATTTGTATCTTGCTTGCATATAGTTTATATTATGGATATGCATGTTGCATCTTGTTTAGGCTATGATCCTAGTATTGCTCCTAAATTCAATGCTTTCCCCTATGTTCAATGGTGTTTTAGATTTAAAATATTTGTTTAATCTAAAAATTTTGATTTATGGGAAGTTATTAATTCTGCTTATATTGTGCCCACGTTGGAGAAATCCAAGTGGAGCAAACATGATAAAAAGATGTTTAATATGAACAAGCTTGTGTTAGAATTTTTATTAAATGCATTTGATTCATCAATGTCTAACAGGCTTGATTTTTTTGATAGTGCTTACAATTTATGAAAATTCATAGAAGCACATCAAGGCAACTTGGAGGAAATCCGACGTAGTTTGGAGGATTCTTCTTCAAGTGAGTGTGGAGCATCATCGTGCACACGGGCACTAGGTGATAGTCCTAGTGAGGTTTGCGAGTTCGAACCCGATAGTGAATCATCTATAGTTAATCTCGTATGTGCATATGAGAAATTAATGAAAGCCTACAACAAATTGCATCATAATTATGTAAATTTAAAAAGCAAGCATTTTGCATTAAAATCCGATCATGAGGAGCTATTGCCCAAATTTGATGTCATTGCAAAAGAAAATACTTTGCTTAAAGAAAACAATGACTTGTTAAATATGAAAAATGAAAAATTGACCTCATCCATTTTTAGCTTAACTCATGAAAGAGATAATGCCAAGTTAGAAGTAAAGAACAAAAAATGATACTACTTCTTTCATAAATGACTATTTATGTTCTACTTCTAATGTTAATGCATATATACCTAATGATGAGTTGAATGATGTTAAAAATCATATTACCTCTTTAGATTCAACTCTTAATTCATGTATTATTAATCATATGAAACTTGTGGATATGTGTGCCAAGTCGAAATCATCCACTCAGTATGCGCACATATATAGCAAAGTTTACAAGTATTTAATTTGTGGCCGAAAAGGTCATATTGCTAAATTTTACTATGATGCACACAAACATAAGAATACTAATGTTTATTGTGCATCTCGTCAAGTTTCTTTATCACATGTACACACACATGCACATAAAGTACATCATAAGCATGCTCATGTGTATCAATGTGATCTTTGTGGTCGTTTTGGTCATTTGGCCAAATATTATTTTGATTTGAAAAAAAATCTCTTTTGCCAAATGTTTCTAGTAGACCACTTGTGGTAGGTTTGGACATTTTGCAAAATTTTGTTATGATATGCAAAAAGCTTTTAAGTTGTAATATGTTCCAAATAGACCATTGTTTAAAAATGTTTCTCATTTGCAAAATAAATTTATAAGATCATCTATTTTTACAAATGAATCACGTACACAACCGTATAGTCAACATAAGCAAATGCTTCCTTTCCATTGTACTTATTGCAATCGGAAGGATCATTTGAGTAATACTTGTTATGACCGTGTCTGTGCACCACAAGCGCCCAAGAGGGTTCATAACCCTAGGGCTTTGAGCTTGAATGATAGAGGTCATGTCCCTAACCAATCCGGTACCAAGAATGCTTGGGTGCCAAAATCTTTTTAAAACAAGGAATTATATTATTTTTTAATTTTTTTTCTTGGTTTTGAAAATTATGTTTTAAAATTTTTTTGAATATGAAAATAATTTTTCTTTGATTAATTCTTTTGTTTCCATGATTATTAGTTTTGATTTTTGTTGAGAGGTTTGTATTTATATGACCCCCGGATTTATTGGGTGTTTATTCCCAAATCTTGTTTACCGGGTGCTAAAATATTTCTATGGGTTGGAACAAGCTTAAGAGGTTGATATATTGTTACCTCTCTTACATTTTGTTAAAAAATTTTATTTTGATTCGTTGCTTTAAATTTATTATATAGCTCAAATAGATGATTCAAATTTTAAATATGCTTTATAATGTATTCTGTATGTGGTTTGATCAAGTTTTACAAAGAAGATTTCTTTTATTGATCAAATATCATTTTGGGTTTAAATCTTGATTTATGATTTCATTTGAGTGATTTGTTTTCATTTGAAAACTTTTACCATGATTCTCATGTTTTTCTTTCCTTTGATTTCATAAATCTATTTTTACATTATTTTTATGTTTGAGTAATGAGACACTATTCCATAATGATACATCCATACGTGTTCTCATTATCTTATGGTATGTGGGTTATACTTAGCATATTTTCCATCTATGCTTGCTCACATATATTTGCCTTGGTCATCATTGCATATATTCCATAAGGCATTTTGATAGGGAGAGCAATCCTTATATTTGTTTTTATACTCACCCATGCTTATTGGTAGGGGGAGCTTTTGCTCTTTTCTTCCTTTGTTTTTTGATGTTGTCAACGGGGGAGAAATATTGTGAGTATATCTTGTTTTGGTTATATGCATAATAATTCTAATTTACATATTAATTTCCTTTCAAGCATATATCTCTTTTCGTAAATTGTTCGTCATCATCAAAAAGGGGGAGATTGTTGGGTCCTTTTGTTTTGATGATGATTAACAAACAACTTATAACTAATGTTATTTGTCTAGTGTTTGTGTTTTGTATTTATTCTAGACAAATAATAAGTTGGAGGATGGATAAAATTGAACATTCACGATCATATCAAATAGGAGGTAATTTTTGAAAACCAGTTTTTCTAACATGTGTATTATCATGTTTAGAATCATTTCCTAAAGTTTTATATTTTTCTGATTTTATTTGCTATTTTTAAAAGATGTTTGAAAATCAGATTTTTATTTCAAAATAGGCTGATAACCTGTTATCAGTCGACTGCTCAGTCGACTGATGACATCAGTCGACTGATGTGTCGACTGAAGAAATCGCCTGGAACAACAAATAGTTTCTGTTTTGTTTTGGTCGACTGACCAGTCGACTGATGAGGTCATCGGTCGACTGATAAGGTCGTCAGTCGACTGATAAGGTCATCAGTCATCTGATGAGCTGGAAAATACCTCTAACGGTTAGCTCATCAGTCGACTGATGAAAGCCGACAGTCGACTGATGCTGTAACGGCTAGTTTTTTCAGCCTGTTACAGATTTGGGTTTTTGGTCTTTTTGCCTTGGTTTCTCTTGGCTTTGGGGTTCCTATAAATACCCCAACATATCCTATGTTTTATTAAACAAGAAAAAGAACTAAGAATGTTTTAAACAAGTTTAACAAGGGTTTAAAGTTTGTTTTAGTTTGTTTAAAAGAGTGTTTAAGAGTTTTGTTTGTGAAGAGAATTTCACAAGAGCAAGTGGAGATCATCTATTGTGTTTGGGCATCCAACTCTTCTCCCTCTTTCTCTTGATCTATATAGAAGTTTTTCTAAACTCTATTTTTAGCAATTTATATGTTTGAACTTAATTTCCATAAGCTAGACTTACATTGAGTTTGGCTTTCATTTATTTATCTCATTGTTTACACACACAACCATTGAGCTTATTGTATTTTCATACATTGTATAATTTGCGTTGTGGGGTTTGTGTGACATTGAGTGTGAGCTTACATTGTATTCTCACCCATTGTAGAGAACAATTTATTTGTATTGAGCCTAATTGTGAGGATTCACTTTGTAATACACTAGTACGCCAAGAGGAGTATGTGGTGAGAGACAGGATAGTCCCAAGAGGAGTGGGGGTAGGTGGTAATGCCTAGAGAGAGGTTGTAATTCCTTACACTTGAGGGAGACACGGGCTAGAGACCAACACTTGAGGTGGTACCTAGTATAGTTACATTGTGAGTGATTGTAAACGTTGATCGGTGAGCGTTGAAAACTGACATTGTGAGCTATAAACGTTTTTCGGGTAAGCGTAGAGAACCCGGTGTGATAGTGGAGATCTCCTCGAGGTGAGGAGCGGAGACGTAGGTCATGGGGAACAAACTCTGTGAACATATCCTTTGTTTGTGATTGCATTGGTACACTTATTTTTATGTTCATATCTTATATCGCCTTTGTATATTACTTGTTGTTTATTTTACCCACTATCTAGTTTAGATTATTTACCCTTGTATTACTTGTATATCCTTGCACATATATTTGTAATATATCATTCTTGCTAGGATATATTTATTAATAAGTTTTAATTTGGCATAAATCGGATTAGATTAGCATAAATCCTATTCACCCCTCTAGGGTTCTTTCCTAGTGGTATTAGGATACTTTCATTACGTCTCCGCTCCCCACTCTAGGGGTGAAATCCACTATCACACCGGGTTTTCGATGCTCACCTAAAAATGTTTACACCTCACACTCGATTTTCTAACTCACTGAAAACTTTATAATCAATACTCTTGTAATCCCACTCTACACCCTCTAAGTGTTAGTCTCTAGCACGTGTCTCCCTCAAGTGCTCAGATTTACAATCTCTCCTAGGATTTACTACCGACGCCACTCCTCTTAGGACGACCCTATCTCTCACCGCATACTTCTCTCAGTGTACAATTGTATTACAAAGTGCATCCTTATAATAAAAGCACAATACAATAATTTGTTCTTTAATATGGATGAGAACACAATGAAAGCTCACTCTCTAAGTCACAAACCCACAACCCTAAATTATACTACGTATGCAAATACAATAAGCTCAATAGGTTGTGTGTGAACAAAGGGTATAATCAAAATAAACTAAACTCAATTATGAAAATCTAGCATATAGAGATGGGCTAAAATATCAAATTGGTATATTTATACGAATGCTTTTGCCAGTTTGGTATTTTTAAAAACTCTGGCAACGATAAGGCATCAAAGCTCGTACTTTTTGACAATAAGGCACTTTTCTCAAAACTCCGGTGAGAAATTTTGCATTTAACCCCCTTATCTCCCAAAATTATTAAATTTGTGCCCTCTCTCTCCTCATCCTCCTCCTCCTCCTCTCCCATTCACCTCTCCCTCCAACGCACCATCGTCCTCCTCCTCCTCTCCTCTGTCCTCATCTCCCTCCTCTGGGTCAACCTCGGCCCCCTCATCCCCTCCCTCTCCTCCTCTTCCTCCTCATACGCTGAAAGTGGTAGCTGCTGAAAGAACAAAGAATTCAAAGGTTATTCAGCATTTTTGTGATTAGTTAATGGAAGACTAAAAAATTACCTTTATAGTGAAAATTGACAATTTGAAACATAGTGCTTCACAAGAGATTGGACTATGGATCCAGTGGCTATCGGGTTCCTTCGATGCCGCGAGTTCCGAGATCAGCTAGGGTCTGTACATAAACCTTACTCATTCTTGATTTGTTTGTTTGAATTTTCTTTAATTGTTTGCATTTGTTTTCATACAGGGAAAATGATTAGTTAGAAAGAAGGTTGACGATAAGAAGTAGATCAGTGCATTTGATCTGCTTGCCACTGTGGCGGGAGAATTGTTATCCTCAGAGAGAGAGAATTCTCCACCTTCATGTAAGATATCTGCAAGATCTAACATTAAGCAAGAGCAGCAAGACAATGAGATTCCATTCAAAGCTGAAGTCTTTGATCAGGGGAGCTGTAATGAAAGTGCATTGGGTTCTTCGGAATCTATGTTTAAGAGATAGGTTGGTACTCCAAAATCCTTGGAGAAGAATGCTGGAGAATTGGTGGCTGAGGATGGAATCAAGAGGAGGGAGATGGGGACGGAGGAGAGGAGGAGGAGGACGATGGTGTGCTGGAGGGAGAGGGGAATGGGAGAGGAGGAGGAGGAGGTGGAGAGAGGGTACACATTTAATAATTTTGGAAGATAAGGGGGTTAAATGCAAAATTTCTCGCCAGAGTTTTGAGAAAAGTACCTTATTGATAAAAAGTACAAGCTTTAATGCCTTGTCACCGCCAGAATTTTAAAAATACCAAACTGACAAAAGCGTTCGTATAAATATACTAATTTGGGATTTTAGCCTATAGAGATGATAATCAATAAACAATGTAAATATAAAGCTAGAAATTGAGTTTAGAAAAACTTTTCTAAAATGAAAAGAGTAGGAGAGATGAATTGAAGTTCAAACACCAAGAATTGATCTCCACTTCCTCTTGTGAAAATATCTTCACAAACCAAGCTTTAAACAAACTAAACAAACTTTAAACAATTGTTAAATACACTTGTAGGGTATAAAAATTGCCTTGACTACAGTAGGGTCTAAAAACTCACCTGTACACTTGACTCGCTTGCACGAGTCAAGTCCACTCAAGATTTGAGTTCGCCAGAGGAAGTAAGCTCTCCCGTGAGCTTGACTCGCCAGCACGAGTCAAGACCACATGATCGCTGAGCTCACCTATGTGTCTGGGCAATCCTCCAGGCGACCAGAAACCCACCCACGCACTTGACTCGCCTGCACGAGTCAAGTTTACTCAAGAGCTGAAGTCACTTGGATATCCAGGCAGTCAACCATAAGGTTAGGGAGCCCACCAGACTCACTAGAATACTAGGTGGCTCCACTATCACGTACAGGGATGGGCCTTCCCATTTTCCATAACGTGAAGGGAAAGAGCACAGTACTCTAAGCCTATCAAGTGGCCGCTCACAGTACAAGTGGCCGTCATATCCACATAATCACCGGACTTGCCTGCATATTTAACTCGCATGCATGAGTTAAGCTTATTTAACCGCCAAACACGTCTGCATCGCCAGACGATCGGAGGCTCGCCTGCATACTTGACTCGCCTGCACGAGTCAAGTTTGTCCGAGTGACTGAGAGTCGCCTACACATTCAAGTAGCCAATCATACAATCAACAAATTCACCAGACTCGCCAAAGTACCGGGTGGCTACGGTGTCGCGTACAGGGATGGGCCTTCCTATCTCCCGTAACGTGAAGAGGAGTACAGTGCTCCAAACCCTTCAAACAGCCGCTCACAGTACAAGTGAGAGGCATGACATCTCTCAATAGTACATGGTCATATCCTATGATTCAAGAGAACGACCATGCCGTCTCTCTTCTATTTAAGTTACTCTCCTGGCTACAGGAAAGAGGTTCATAGTTGCTTAATTGATTCAATCAGTTAACCATACCATTAGCTCTCAACTTTCGGCAGAGTTGACGACTGGCTCTTTGCATTGATCCTTCACTATAGCATCTCCCTCTAGCTTTTGGCCTTGATCGCCATTGAGCTCGGAAGTCCAAACTTGATCAACACGTGCTTCTACTGTATACCGAAGCTCATCTACAACCTCGATCGGATCATCCAAGGGAAGCAAACTCGGTACGAGAACCAAGTGAGGCATCCTACCGCTACCAAATACCCCACGTTAAACAATGAGGGCATTCCCTCCGCTTATGTTATAATTTTGATTCATAGTTTGTAATAAGCTATTCTTATCAATACAAACGAAATCCCTATTTTGGAAAATCAAGTTTTACCCCTACAGAAGATGGCGACCACAGTGGGAGATACCGTTTCTTCAACCGAGATGGTGGTGGCGCAGTTCGACAAGGTTGTTTTTGGGGAGTCCCTCGTAATCGAGTTTGACCAGACCAAGTATGAAAAGTACTTGTCTTCCTCCTCCTCCAATGGTAGTGCATCCCGCAAACGCCACAGAGTTGTACGTAGGGTCCGACCCTAAGCGGTCGAGGCCTCCACGCCTGAGGACTCTATCCGAGTCATGGCAGGGAGTCCTACATCCCCCAAACCAATCGAGACTGAGCGGAAGCCCAAGAATATAGGGCGAGAGGTCGCCAGATAGGTCGCTAAATGACCCTCACAGATCCCCGCTCCGGAAGAGACAGTTGTTCTCCTTGGCGCGAACCACGCTGTTGTAGTTCACGCAGACGCCCCTCTCTCCAGGAGAGCTCGCCAGTGGCGACAACAAGCTCTCACCCGGCAAGAGGCCCAGGCCCTCACCTCTTATGACGGGCTGAATTACTACTCAAGCCTAAAGAATGCTAAGCGGAGATGCAACCTTCCCAATGCTGATGGACTCACCAAATCTGGCGAGCCCTCGCACACATGCGATCTTCGCTCTGATCATAACACTTCTCGGTTTAGCGAGCCTAGTACCTCTGGCAAACCTGGCCATCCATGCAAACCAACTAGGATAGAAAAACCCACCAAGCTAGGCGGGTTTTGTTTCTCGAGTCATATTCCTGATTCAAGTAAACAGCCTGAATCAGGCAAGTCCGTTCGAACAGGCAAGCCAGAGAAGAAAGGCGAACCCTACCAGGTCCGCCTAACGGATAGACTTTGCATGCAAACCAGCCCTGGTGAGGCGGCAGGTGAGCCCCATCAAGCCCGCCTGAATGCGCGAACGGTCAAAGCTCGTCAAGCGATGAGAACTCACCCGAACGCAAGGACTTGCCCGTCAAGGTGAGCTCGTCGGATTTCAACACTTAACCGTTTCACCCAGTGCACTCAAGGGAGTTCATTTAAAACTCTCTCATGCGATCACATGCATGGCCCCTCTGATCTTGAGGGTAGCCACCAGCAACCTGCGGGAGATCTCCGGAATCATCTAGCCTACAAGCGCACCATCCATGAGGAGAATCCTCAGTGTCACTGTGAAAGACTCATCAAAACAATACTCGTCGACTACCGGTGTGTGGGAACAGCAAAACCTTCAGTGTTCGAAAGGCTTGCTCAATAGGCTCCCAAGCCAAGATCTTCTCATCGAAGGCATAGCCACCAAAGGAGGTGCACTGTTGATGATTTGGATCTCCCGTCTGCTACGGTCAATGTGACGGGGAAGGGTAAAACTATACTTTTGGATTCCCCAAACTTGGACTCCTTCTTAGGACCCAGTCATCCCCTCGTTCAGCGCAAACACGAGAGCATATTCTTACACACCTGTACTCGTACGGGGGCCACCCTCCCGCTCGATTATGCACTCTTAGCATCTCCCTCGGGTGGCGAAGAGGAGGTTTGCTCAGCAGCAGCCATATCCTAAACCTCACATTCGATTCAAGATGAACTAGTGAGGGTGCACATGGCGGAAACTGCGGAGGATCAGATAATTGCCAAAAAGTTTGAAGAACATCAAGCCGCCATCGAGTCCATAAAGGATATGTTGGAACAGCTTATAAACAAGAAGAAGAAGAAGAAGAAGAAGAAGAAGAGAGCCACCCACACTCCGCGGAAGCCGATAGGAGATGGGGAATGGGGACCCACTCCTAATAAGATAACTGAACTAGAGGATAACATTGACCCGCATTCGGATCACTCTTCAAAGTCGTCGGTAGTGATGTCGCGTACTGGGGGTACTGCTCGAGACAAGAGGCTCGACGAATTTCAAAGACAACTCAATGCCTTGAAGCTCTAGCAAAACATGAACAAGCTGGGGGTGGTTAGGCCATACCCTATCGAGTGGGACATAGTCCCCTACCCAACAAAGTTCAAGCCCATCAGTTTGGTGCAGTTTGATGGCAAGGGTTCCCCCTCACAGCACATCTACTACTTCATGTCTCAAAGTGGATTCCCCATAAGGAATGACGCCATACTCACTCGGTTGTTCATCGGCACCCTCAAAGGAGTAGCCTTTGAATGGTTCCGCAAGCTAGAACCAGGCTCCATTACATCATGGGCTGATGCGGAAAGACTCTTCCTGGCCCGCTTCTTCGATGATGACACAAATGTGTCGATGACTACCCTCCTCGCCGAAAAACAAAGAAAGTCAGAGTCGGTCAACGACTTCATAAAGAGGTTCAGGAATTGATCAGTTCATTGCCGAGACCAAGTCTCCGAAGCCACACTGATTGAGATGTACTGCAACAATCTTTTGATCCACATTCTGTCTAAGGTTGGTGCGATGGAACCCGAACCTGGAAGGAACTCGTTCGCCAGGGAGAGCAAGTTGAGAATATGATCAAAAGGCTAGAGACTGAGGAACCTCAACCTAAAAAGGGGGCTACGGAACCAAACGCACCCAAGAACCCTCCTCGCTCAAGAGGAAAGGAGATCATGGTGGTTAACTCTGCTCCGACACAAAAACCGGCCCAAAGGCTGAAGCTTAAGCCGTTCGAGCAGCACCCTCCCAGGCAATACGACTTCAAGGAGGACCAGGTAGTAGCGACGATTGACACTCTTCTCAAGAGCAACATGATTAAGTTACCGAAAGTCACCAAGTCTGAAAAGGCGAACAAGACTGGCGACCCGAGCTACTGTGCATACCATAGATTCCTCGACCACCACACCTCTAAATGCTATATCCTCAAAGATAAGCTCTAGGCCCTCTACGATGCAGGGGTCCTAAAAAAGGAGAAAGTGTAAAAGAAGGTGACCAAGAACATAATCACCTTGAGTTTCAGAACAGACCTCCCAGAAATTCAGGCACCAGCGGGGTTGGTTCCTATCCCTAAAACAGTGCTAAAGATTACCAATGATGATCCTCACAATCAATGGGGAAAAGGCTTAGTATCATAGATCTTGCCATCAGGGGAGGTGATGTGGTTCCACCCAGGCCTTCTCAGTGATGAGCAGTGGGTTTCAAATTCCTCAAGAAAGACCAAAGGTAAGCCCTATAGTGCCGTCTCCGCTATCCCAGATGGAGACAAAACAAGGGTAACAGCCTCACCGACTCTGATGAAGAGGCTACCATTTTGGCCACTAGAGCTGGAAGGGAATTCGCCAAGAACTACCCCCTAAGGACAGAAGACCCGGCAGGTCCCTCCACGGGACCACATGCAGTAGCCCGTCCAAATCCCAAAAGACCAAGCTCGAGTAGTCAACCCTTCCGATTCAACCTGCTCATACAGTTAAAAAACATTCTGACCAGAATCACATGTATGAACTCTTGCGATTGTCCAGATCTACACGAGAGGCTCTGCAAGAGGCATTAGCCGACTCGGAAGCTTTTGCCAAGCACTTCTCGTTTGCTAGGGAGGAAGACACGGGAAGGAAATGTTTACAATGCTGTCAGGCCACTGAATAGCGGGTCCCCTGTATCACATTCACCCCTGAAGACATGCTGATCAAAAGCACGTCCTATGATCGACCCTTATACTTCACAGGGTACATCAGTTCCTCCAAAGTGGATCGGATCCAAGTTAACCCAGGATCTACGCTAAGCATTGTCCCCCTGAAGCTTATCAAGCACTTGGGGGTACCTCAGAGGCGTTTGTCCATGACAACCACGACCATCTTTAGCTTTAACGCTAACGGGACCCGACCGCTTGGCAAGATACGCCTAAAGTGTCGTGTAGGCGACATGAAGATGGAGGTGACTTGTTACGTCATAGATGCTGAACCTTCCTACAACGTGCTGTTAGGACGGCCATGGATCCACAACAACTGCATAGTCCCCTCCATGCTACATCAGTGCCTAAAGTACATGGACGACTATGAGCGGGTGAAAATAGTGGTTGCCAAAAAACAACCCTTCAAGGGAGTCGAGAACTACTTCACGGATTCCCTGCTCTACCAAGACCTTGACGAACCACCAATCAAGGAACCCGGAAGCAGTAGTGAAGCAGATAGAGAACTCGAATACGACGACAGCCTTATCATAAACTATTTCGAACCAATTGTAATCGACTACCAAAGCCATGATGTAACCGACGTTGATCAGGTGGACGAGATTATCTTAAATGAAAAGTTTGACTTTGCTTACTTGTCATCTTATCCAAATCTAATGATGACAAGTCCGATGATTCGATTTTGGGATTGTACAACTCTTCCTTATACTTGCCTGTGTGTTCATCATATGTTATGAGAAGACAGATGATCGAGTCATCACAGGCTGTGTTCATCATGCCCGCCCAGAATAATTACCAGAAGGATATTATCTTTGGAAGAATCGATCATCCCTTGTGCACGTTGTGGGACAAATCCAAAGAAGAGGATCTCGCTCCCTAATTTTCGCAATATAGTCAAACGGCAAAGCGCATGATGAGAGACATGGGCTATGACTTCACTCGCCAAGAGGGTCTGAACTACGACAAGGGATAGAAGATGGTCATTTGATCCGCCTACGTGCCTAAAGGAAGGCCCTTAAACAACTTTAACAAGACTCGAAGAGGCTTGGGTTACACCTCCTCCTCATCAGAGTTGTTCTGCAACTTCAACAAAGACTCCGACGACTCCTGTTCGGATGATCAGTCATCAACATCCTCGGCATGGGACTCAGACGTTAGCATAGGAGACTTATTCAAAGATCTCACAGTCAACATGACTATAATTGATTCCATCGAAAATGGCAGAGGACGAATGGTCCCGCTTTATGATAAAGCATGGGACCACCATATCAACGCTCAGTGGAACAGTCACTTCTAGCAGCACGAACCACCCACCGAGGATGAAATCCTCCGGATAAACATGAGTGACGAGGCCAACCCCAAGCCCATATTTATCAGTGATAGCTTACCTCCTCAAGGAAAGGAAGGTCTCATATCCCTCATACGGGAATATATCGATGTCTTTATGTGGAATTATGAGGATATGCCCGGCCTTGATCCTCAGATTGCCATGCATCACCTCAACATTAGCTCGGACGCTAAACCCATCAAATAACAGCAGAGACGGGTTCATCCACAAATCATGAAGGTGATCGAAGCCGAGGTAAAGAAGTTGATCAAATCCGGTTTCATCAGAGAGGAACAACACCCTGACTGGGTAGCCAACATTGTTCCGATTCTAAAAAAGAACAGTAAAGATCTGCATCTACATTGACTTCAGAAACCTCAATGCAGCCTGCCCAAAGGATGAGTTTCCCCTGCCCATCACGGATGTCATCATTGATAACACATGTGAGTTTGAGGAATGTCCTTCATGGATAGATTCTCATGGTATAATCAAATCAAGATGCACCCTGATGATGAGAAACACACCTCATTCCAAACTCCGATGGGGGTGTAATGCTACACGATTATGCCTTTCGGACTCAAAAATGCTAGCGCAACCTATCAGCACGCCATGAGCATGATTTTTTAGGACTATCTGCAGAAAATAGTCGAATGCTATGTGGACGATCTGGTAAGTCATAGCAAAGACAACCACCTCTAAGACTTGAGAGTAATGTTCGAGCTTATGTGATCTCATCAGGTCAAGATGAATCCGACGAAGTCATTCTTAGGAATGTCTAGCAGGAAGTTCCTCAGGTTCATCATCACGACGAAGGGAATTCGCATCGACCCCAATAAGGTACGAGCTTTCAAAGAGCTTCAACTACCCCGGAACCTCAAGGAATTAAGGGGCCTCCAGGGACGGTTGGCTTACATCCGAAGGTTCATCTTAAACCTCTCGGGTAAGTACCAACCTTCTCCAAACTGATGAAGAAAGGCGTCTCCTTTGTATGGGACCAGCCCTGCCAATGAGCTTTCAAAGAGATTAAAGCTTATCTCTCGAACCCACCCATCTTGGCATCTCTGGTCTCAGGGAAACTATTCCTAATCTATGTACGAGCCATGGAATATTCTCTGGACGCTGTCTTAGTACAGAACGATAACACTGGCCATGAGCAGGGTATCTATTACCTGAGTAGGACCCTACAAGGTGCCGAGTGATGGTACCCTATGGTCGAAAAGGAATGCCTAGCCTTGGTATTCACCGTCCAAAAGATGCGACACTATCTAGTCGGCCAGACCATCCATGTCATCTCTCGAATGAACCCCATCCGAGTCTTCATGACGCAACCCTTGTCTTTTATATCCCTCCTTCGGCACTCTTGCTGCCACGCCCCATGACGACAGGTCGAAGGTAAAAGTTGCGCCACGTCAGGCTCTAGGTCCGCTTGCCGTAATTTCTCTAACCTTATTAAAAGCAATTCTAGATCGAGAAGCTTCATCGAACAGCGTATAGCGAGTGTGTAGTCACCAAACGCCGGATGTCGGCCACACAATCTAAGAGAGACTACTTCAGATCCGCATAAGTACCACGGCTTTGGTCGACGAGGGAAATCACCTATTTTACAGCATTCTCCAATCCTCGGCCATGAGTCTTCGGACTAACGGGATTTGAGGGATTAGACCCCAGGCCACGATCATGTGCGAAGACCAAAGAAATTTCTGGGTGAGGCCCTACTTCTGGCTGAGGTGTACGGCCGCGGGTTTGGGCTCAGGCCCCGGCACCTCTATGGCCAGCACACCCTCTGGAGCTGAAAAAAGAGCAAAATTATGAACTCATCATGTTCACATGCTTGTTAGTCTACCAAGAGATTCAGAAATAGAAATACCTCTAGCAGCATCCGCAGCCACCCCGGCAGCGGCACCATCAATGGCGGCAAAGGAAGAGATGTTCCCTTCTCCCTTCTTTGAGACATGTACCTTGGCTCGTGGCACCATCATGAACACGAGAGAAATAGTAAACACCGTGACCTCCCTAACAAAAAGGAAGGATGGTATGCAGCGAACGATCCAAGTGCTCTCCTACAGTCCGATTCGACGGTTCGAGATCAAACGGTCCCAAAGGAGGTGAGGCGGTTCGAAATCCTGCACGAGCGGCCAAGATCTGGAGGTTCTAAACTCGACCGCTAGTCAACGGTCTAGATCAGGTGTAGGAGACGAGGAGCCTCCATTATGCCGCCTTTAATGTGGAACGAAGTATCAATGTTGTCTTAGCTGGCAAGCACATGAGGCTACGAACGTACACGTGGATCGCCCAAGTCAGAGTTCATCTCGCCCGAGTCAAAGCTTGCCTATGACTCAATTGCGTCCTATAAATAGAGTTCGCCTATGGCTTGAACTCGCCAACAGCTAGAGTTCTCCTACGGCCTAAATTCGTTCGTTTCAAGCCCGCCCATGTCTTAAATCCCTCCGACTCAAGTTCGTCGATGAGCCAAACTCGCCTACGACAAATTCGCTAAAGGATACATGTGCTGGATAATAAAAGGTAACAACAACAAGGAGAAATATATGCACAATGCGTTGGGAAACCAAGAAGGCATAAGTTCCATTCATTTACCAGTTCTATCACAATACATTTGAACAAAGTTATGACCTCACGATCAAAGGAGTCATAACGTCACACTGGTAACAAAATAAAACAAAATGCCTTGACATTACCCCAACCCTAAAGGCCTAGTCCAACAAGCTGAAGGACGCAAGCTCCACTTTGATAGTGGCTACCTTCCCTGCGTGTCCTCCCGAGCCTTGGCCTCCGCTTCCTTCTAGATCCGGGCTTCGAAGTTTCAGACAACAGCAACATCCTCCTGACACAATGTATGAA
The DNA here is from genome assembly GCA_022839385.1 of Asparagus kiusianus. Lineage (NCBI taxonomy): Eukaryota > Viridiplantae > Streptophyta > Magnoliopsida > Asparagales > Asparagaceae > Asparagus > Asparagus kiusianus. The sequence continues at coordinate 681,162 of BQKN01000611.1, forward strand.
GGTTTCGGGACACCTCTTTAATAGCACTGCAAGCGTTCCTGTTCTCAAACTGGAGCCCCCTCATAGTCGTCTCCTCGTGCTCTAGCTCAGCCCTCAGGCGGGCAAGGGTGGAAGTAGAGGTGTCCATCCTGGTCTGCAGTAAGCGCTGCCGGGTAGTCAAAAGAGCAATGTGGGATTCTAGGTCAGCTATGTCCCTTGCTCGTACCTCCTGCTCCCACTCCCCCCGACGCTGGGCATGGGCCGAGTATCGATCCATGTTAGGTCCTAGGTCCGCCTGTAGCAAATGCTCCAAACGTGTTAGGCACAATTCCAGATGTAGTAGCTTCATCAGGCAGTGAGTAGCAAGCTGGGATTCACCCAGCCGCCTAATATCGACCACTCGGTCCAAGAGAGACTGCCTCAAATCCTCATAAGTCCCCCAACCAAGACCGATGATGGAGATCACCTGCTTTGCAGCTTTCTCCAATTCTTCGACACGAGCCTGTATAGGGAGTGAGTCTGAAGGGACGAGCTCTTGGCTGGGAGCAAGTGCTGCGATAGGCAGAATCTCAAGATAAAGCTCTGCTTCTGGTTGAGGAGCGGGCTGCGAGGCGGGTGCAGTGGCGGCTTCCTCGGATTCGTCATCCAAGACAAAAATAGGTTCGGACGTAGGCACCTCGGTGGCCAGCACACCCTCTTGAGCTGCACGACATCACAAAAAGATTAAAATCATGAGATCGTCCTACTCAAAATCCTATTAATCTACCACAAAGATTTAAAAGAGAATACCTCTGGCAGCAGCAACCTCAGCGGCGCCGGAGGAGGAAGCTCGCCTCTCCTTCTTCGAAACAGTCATTTTTACTCGTGGTGCCATCTCAGACGCTGTAAGAGAAAGCTTGAGTTATCTTTGAAGTAAGCAATGAATGCCGTGACTTCCCCCAATGAGGAAGACGAACACTATATATGCGTGGCTCGGACGCTCACTTGTCGTTTGATCAGACAGTTTGAATCAAACGGTCAAAATAAGGCGGGACGATTCGGGATCCCACGTGAGTGGTTGGGATCTGGCGGTTTTAAATACGATCTCTAGCCAACGGATCGGATCAGGCATAGGAAACGATGAGCCCCCACCATGCTTCCTTTAATGCGAAGTGACGTGCCCATATCGTCTTAGCTGGCGAGCACATAAATCCACGAGTGGACACGTGGCCCGCCCAATTCAAGGTTAGCCTACGACTCGAATTCACCATATAAGTCAAACTCGCCTGGCTTGAGTTTTCCTAAGAACCTAGGCTCGCAGGCAACTCTGACCCGCTTGATCCACGATGGGGATTTTCCCCACTTTCGAGCTCGCCTAAAACTTAAGCCCAAATGGGAATTTGGCCACGGCTCACCTACGATCGGAATTCACTTGTGGTTAGAGCTAACATAATTCGAATCCGCCTACGGCAAACCTAAGCTTACCCTATGTGAATAATGACACAAAAAAAAAGATACACGCACACGAGGAGTGAGGAACAATGATTGAGACAAAAGCATAATTTCATTCATTAAGAGAGGTTTGAATACAATGATGCAATCAAGTCAAATTACAAATCTCTCAGACGTGACTCCACCTCACAAATTTCTTGCGTATGCTTGAGCTCGAGCTTGTTCAGAACCTCTCGGCGGATATCCGCTTCAGAACACGAGAGCAAGTCCTGAACGTTGGTCCTTACCTCCTTGAGGGCTTAGTCCTTCTCGTTGATTGTATCCTCGACCAGCTTCTGTCGAGGCCTGAGCTCCACCAACTTCTCCATCAGCTGTTCGTGGGCCTTCTCCTTGATGGCTAATGAAGCCTGCACATTAGCGATGGTTTGCTTAGCCTTCGCTATCTTCGAGGCCAGGCGGGATATATTGGAGTCTGCTTAGTGGCACTCTCTACCAACTCGTTCGTCCTCAGCCGTGGCGCACTCCAGCTCCACATTCAACCTCGTCTCCAATGACATCATCTCCTCCAATCTGCATTCTTGCTCCTCTAAGGCTGCTCGAAGCTTGTTAGATGCGAGATAGAAGATATCAAAGCCCTTAGCACGGAGGGTGAGCAGTTGTCGGATAGTCAGTTCTCCCTCCTCCAAGCGCGTGTAATACGGAGTGGCGGCGGAGGCACCAAGCATCTTGCTAAGAAGGCCATGTGAAAGTCAATAATCTCCTTGAACTCCTCCAAAGGACAACTTTCTTCTAACACGAGCTTGATGCTACCGGCAAAGGTGTCCTGGAAGTTGGCAATAGCTTGATCGACTGACCTCTTGCGTAAGCGAGCCGCAGGGGAGAGGGTAGCCTCGTTGGCTACCGTCATCACCACCGGGGCCATGATCGAAGTGCTGGTAGCCACGATGGCAGGAGTAGTGGTAGACACCACTAAGGCCGAGGGCCCGACCGACATCATTGAGGGCTCGACCACAAATTTGGCAATAACTTCTACAGTCACCAAAATGGGAGACGAGAAAGCGACTACCAACCGAGCGGGTGTTTCCCCTCGAGTCATAACCTCCGCCGGCTGGGTTAACATTTCATCATCAAACAATGCTTCCTCAGGAATTAGGACCTCCCCTTGCTGAGCTGATACTTCTTCATGGGCTAATGTCTCCTCCTTGCTCGACATCTCCTTGTAGATTGAGGCATCGTCTTCTTCCTCTCCTTCATCCTCCTCTCTAGTTAACTGAACCACCCTGGAGGGAGGATCCTATTTACCAGCAGCTACGACGGACAGATCAGCTGCAAATGCAGAAGGGGTGTTAGCTGAGCCTTATTATCGGTCTATCATCAGCGAGTTAATAGAGTTAAATACCATTCTCACCTGGGTCAACGAGCTCCACTTCATCTTTGGTTCCCTCCTCTTCATTGGAAAGAATGAGGATTACCTCCTCAACCACGCTTGTGTTAAAGTAACACGAATGTCAGGTGGTGCAAATTTAACCTTGTATTCGGAAATATGGTATTAAAAGGTTACCTTCCGACACAACCGTTGGGGTAGCAGACGTCCCCGCCTGGTGCCCCGCGTTAGTTATTGATGGTTCAGCCTCCAAAGCTGACGGAATCATCTCTGACGCAGCAAGGGGAGCAAACACAAAGGCCTCAGTCACAGGGGCAGTAGGACCCGGAGTTGGCGCAGGAGTGGCCATGACATGGCCCTCCACTGTCTTAGTAGCGTCCGCCACCCCCTCGTGACGGACCTTCTTAACTGCCTCTGTTTTTGAGCTGCCAGCCCCGGCCTCCCGCTGTCACTTAGAAAGGAGCGAACATCCAGGAGCAAGAATAGGCATCCCCATCCGCCCAGCTACTGCTCCCCGGACCTATTCTAAACGCTCCCCTGCCCGGGCTAGTTAGTCGAACACCCATTGCTCACCAGCAAGATCCAGCTAAGTGAAAGGAGACGGTGTACGACCCTCAAAAGCCCCGAATTCATTTAACCCTGGATAAAGGTATTCGGTGTCTTCGGTAGAGACCTCTTCAAACCCCTCCCCAACAGTCTGACAACCCATCCTCCGTGATGGGCGAGGAGCTACCCTCGAACAGCGCCCATGCTTCATTAAGCAAGAATTCTAGAACCGAAAACCCTCAGGATTCGCGTTGGTACCCCGATACCATCGATAATAGAGGAGTGTATGGTGAAGGTCGTGATCCCTAATGGGCAGCTCAAAATGCGCGTTGGTACAATCGGCATAGGTTCAGAACCACCCCCGCGCACCATCCACCAACCCCCCTCATAATGCAAATGAGGATTAATATTCTCTACATATAATTGGTCATACCCAAATTGATGGGTGAACCTGCAGGGAAGATACGACTCTAAATAGCACACGGGGCCTGTTCGCAGAACATGATACTCGGTCGGATGTTAACCAGCCATCGAAAGGCACCACGGGAGCGGATGGTGTTTTGGTCCGACATCGACGTATCCCGAAGGGCCTCGCCGTATCCTCCGTCCACGAAATAGGGAAAGAACCGATGAAAGTTGTAATAACCAAAATAGGATAGCGTTTTCCTCATATCGGGAATGTCCTTACACTTCCAAGAGCATTTCTCCAGGCGTTGGACGAACGATACGAATCCTTCTCCCCGGAGAGCCGCTAGAGCACTCATCAAACACTAGCAGTGATAGACGAACCACTCCATCAAGTAGATGTATAGCAGCCCCACTCTAGGATTAGAGTCTTGGTGACTGTGCCTTCCCCCTCGTCAGCGTACGACACCCGACAAAATTGGGCTGTTAGCGTGCGGAGCCCTCGCTAGATGCATGCCACTGTCGCTGACACTAATGCACATTGCCTCCCACATGCCAAGCGTACCGTTGTAGGCGTATAAAACTACTTATAGGTCCCTTAACACAGCTCGACACGATGATTCAACAAACCTGCGAACCATCGGGCGATGTATCCAAGCATGATCGTTAGATCACAACATCGAAGCTAAGTAAGATGCGACGAAACAGATTAACGAGGTGACGAGGTTAAACACCAAAGCGGATTTACTGCCAAATCAGGATCCGGACTGCCAAATCAGAGTCCAGATCAACAAATCAGAGTTCGGATAAACCGCAAAACCGGAAAACGACGAAAAAAACCAACATTTGGAGGACTCGGCTAAAATCGAGCCACCTCTAGGTGGCTCGGTGGCCGAGCCACCAATTGCCGAGCCACCAATTGGTGGCTCGGCCAAAACCCCGTAACGTTAGGTGATGCCCGTCGGACACTCTCTGTACCAATTCAGCCAGTTTGTCAGCAGCAAACATGAGGACTGGGTCGAGAAGAGGAAATCGGAAAGGCGCCATGTAGGCCGTGCCACCAGCAAGACCAATGACAATGCATTTCGGGAGAACGTCATTGGAGAACATGGCTGCGAGACAAAGCAAAAAAAAGTTAGAACATAATTCGTATTTTTTGGGTCAGAAGTCCTCCAAACAGGCGACCTCTTATAGGTGACTCTCACCAGGCGAAATCAACTTCGCTTAACAAATGTTGAGTTCGCCTGACGAAGGACGAACTCACCTAACAAAAGTTGAATTCGCCTGATAAAGGATAAATTCGCCTGATAGGGACTAAAGTCACCTGACATAAGTTGAATTCATCTAATAAAGGTTGAACTCGCCTGACAAGGCTGAACTCGCCTGACAAAGCTGAATTCACCTGACTAAGGCTCAATCAACAAAGAAAAGGCCAGATCCACCTAAATTAGAGAAAAAGTGCAAAAAATAGCAAAATCTGCTAAAGAAGACGAGCAAACAGTGCCCATTTTCTCAGGTTCCACGTCGTTCATCAATGTGGAGTCGTCAAACAACCAATTAGGCTTACCCAAGTACGTTCCGGTGGCACTAGCGGCCACACTGGCAGCAACGCCACTAGAAGAACAGCCTAGACCCTTTCTCTTCGAGGCACACCTCTTAGTTTTTGGCACCATATCGGAAAGTTCAAAAGGAAAATCGAGTTCTTTCTCTCTGGAAGGTTCGAGCGAGCAAAAATTCCTAAGCACAGTAGTCCCCTGAGGAAGGAGACGAAGCCTATTTAAAGGAGAAATGCTATTAGTTGGGAGACGTGGCCACGATCAAAATCAACGGCTCAGATCACTCTCGACAGTTTGAATTCAACGGTTATAGACAAACTGTCAAAATAGGGAACGGGTCGAGTGGATTGAACTCGAAGCCCAAACCGAGAGGCGGTTCTTGGCGGATCTGACGGCCAAATTCGAAGGACGACTTTCGAAGACAACGGCCATGATTCGTCATCGAGCGAGGTGTCCGAGAGGGACGTCACCTTACAAATTCACATTTAATGCAACCTGACAAGCCTACGTGGGCCCAGCTAGTAGGCACAAATCCGTCCGCGAATACGTGGCTCGCCTTCCACTGCTTCGGAGTTTGCCCGTGAGAACGGATCTCGCCGAACTACTCCATTTTCCTAATTTGTCTAGTTCACCTGAGGCATCAAGCTCTAAGCTCGCCTTACACTGTTCCTGACCTTGCCTGTGGGAACAGACCTCGCCTACACTACTCTGTTCGCTTATTGGTCTGGCTCATCTGGGGCATTGAGCTTTAAGCTCGCTCGAATGAAACGGACTTGCCTACATAGTCAGACCTATAGGCGATGCGCCCTATCGACATTTCCCCCAGCCGCTTCCGCGAGTAACGGTCATTTAGGGTTAAGTCGTCATATTTAAACGATACGGCCCAGCAAAATTACAACCTAACAGTTGTAAATAACTTAAATCGATGCCTTAAATGGCTAAGGTTAGAGAAAAAAATCTTAGCATTAAGCCTAAGAGGGACTTCTCAACAACTCATCATACTGAGAGGAATAGTATGGCTAGCCCGATTCAAACGGTAATCGGTAAATACCTATCAAACCCGTTGATAGCTGGAGGTTTGCTAAAAGTCTTAAAGGTTGATCAACCGAGAGGAAACTATGCACACAAGATGTAAAGAAGTAATAGAGGGACAACAAAAGCACAAAAGCATAATTCCATTAATAACTGACTTTGAGACAATACATTTAAACAAAGTTATGATAATGCATTCATGCAAAGTCATAACAAAGCAAAAAGAGTCTCGAATGTCAATCCACTCCATCAAACCTAGTCCAACTCATTGAAAGAGGTGACTTCAGCCTTAATCACGGCTATCTTCCTCGCCCGATCCGCTTGCACCTGGTCCTTCACCTCCTTTCGGATCTGGGCCTCGAAGGAAGCAGCAGCAATAAAGTCCTCTCGACGAAGCGCCTGAAGGGTCTGCATCTCCCTTTCGACAGCGCCATGAACGTTAGCGCTTTCAAGCTGCAACCCTTTCAGAGTCGCCTCTTTCTCCAGGAGCTGGGTCTTCATTCGGGCAATGATGGCGATTAAAGCATCAATCTCTACTTGCAAGGAGCATTGTTGTTCAAGCAAGTGCGTGACGAGGACACCCTTGTCCAACAGATTCCTCTCTCGAATCTTTCTCTCTTGGGCCCCTCTAGTCCGAGCCTGAGCCATAAGCCGCTCCACATCTGGTCCCGAGTCTGCACGTAACAAGACTTCCAAGCGTGTCAGACGTAGTTCGAAGCTGAGAAGCTTGACCAGACAACGCGAAGCCACTCGAGCCTCACCTAAATGCCTGAGATGAGCTACACCGTTCATGAAGAAAGGTTTAATATCTGCATAGGTTCCCCAACCAAGGCTAATGATAGAGACCACTTGCTTCATAGCATTCTCTATTTGCCTGAGGAGGCCCTACGCAGATCTAAGGCTCAGGGAGATAGACCCCTGGCCAGCAGGAATCATAGTAATAGGTTGGATCAAAGGAGCAACCCCTTCATCGTCAGGAGGAGGGCGAGAGAAGGATCGCGGAGCAGAAACAGGGGTGTGTTCCTCCTCCTCGTCATCGGAGAGGATGATGGGTTCAGGTTGGACAACCTCCTTCTTCCCCTTCGAAGCACACATCTTCACTCTCAGAGCCATCTCGAACTTGGGAAACCTGAGCTTTCTCTAGAAAAGCTTGAGAGAAAGAATTCGCAAGTATAGTAATCTCCCTACAAAGGAGATGAATGATATATACGTGAAATCTCAACGGTCAAGATTCAACAGCTCCGTGAAGCAGACGGTTTTGATTCGGCAATTCAAATTGAGTGCCTAATAAAAAGACAGTATGTTTGGAATTCCGCATGAAATACCTAAGATCCGGTGGTCCATGTATGAGCTCTTGTCGAATCAACGGTTGATATCGAAAATGCCATGAGATCCGCATCGTGAAGCAAGCGCATGAAGACGAGGCATCGTCTTGACCGACAAACATGGGAACTTACCCTAAGGACACGTGGCTGGCCCTCATGAGCTAGAATCTTGCCAGTGGGACCCCACTCAAACGACTTCGATCTCGCCTTCTACCATTAGCATAGCTTGAGCTCGTCCAAAAGAGCTCGTCTCAACCAAGGGAATCAAATTCGCCTGAACTTATGAAACGACATCCACTTTCATTCAAAGTGTTCCAGACCACATCTTCGACGTGATTTAGGTCTAAGAACTTTGAAGGGGGTCTTGTAGGGTATAAAAACTGCCTTGACGATAGTAGGGTCTAAAAACTCACCTGTACACTTGACTCGCTTGCACGAGTCAAGTCCACTCAAGATTTGAGTTCGCCAGAGGAAGTAAGCTCGCCCATGTGCTTGACTCACCAGCATGAGTCAAGACCACACGATCACTGAGCTCACCTACGTGTCTAGGTAATCCGCGAGGCAACCAGAAACTCGCCCGCGCACTTGACTCGCCTGCACGAGTCAAGTTTACTCAAGAGCTGAAGTCGCCTGCATATCCAGGCAATCAGCTATGGGGTCAACGAGCCCACCAGACTCACCAGAATACTAGGCAGCTTCACTATCATGTACATGGATGGGCCTTCCCATTTTCCACGACGTGAAGGGAAAGAGCATAGTACTTTAAGCCCATCAAGCGGCCGCTCATAATACTAGTGGCCAGTCGAATCCATGTAATCATCGGACTCGCCTGCATACTTAACTCGCCTATACGGGTTAAACTCATTTAACCGCCAAATGTGTCTGCATCACCAGATGATCGGAGGCTCACTTGCATACTTGACTCGCCTGCACGAGTCAAGTTCGTCTGAGTGACTGAGAGTCGCCTACACGTTCAAGAAGCCAATCATACAATCAGCAAATTCACCAGACTCACAAAAATACCTAGTGGCTGTGCTGTCGCGTACAGGGATGGGCCTTCCCATCTCCCGTGATGTGAAGAGGAGGAGTACAGTGCTCCGAGCCCCTCAAACAGCCGCTCACATTACAAGTGAGAGGCATGACATCTCTCAAAAGTACATGGTCACATCCCATGATTCAAGGAAGCGACCATGCCTTCTCTCTTCTATTTAAGAGCCTCTCCTAGCTATAGGAAAGAGGTTCACAGTTGCTTAATTGATTCAATCAGTTAACTGGACCATTAGCTCTCAACTTTCGACAGAGTTGACGACTGGCTCTTTGCATTGATTCTGCACTGTAGCGTCTCCCTCTAGCTTTCGGTCTTGATCGCCATTGAGCTCAGAAGTCTAAACTCTATCAACTCGAGCTTTTACTGCACACTGAAGCTCATCTGTAACCTCGATCAGATCGTCCAAGGGAAGCAAACTAGATGCGAGAACCAAGTGAGGTGTCCTATAGCTACTAAAGACCCCACTTTAAACAAGGAGGACATTCCCTCCGCTTCTGTTATAATTTTAATTCATTAGTTTGTAATAAGCTATTCTTATCAATACAAACGAAATCCCTACTTTGGAAAATCAAATTTTACCCTTACAACACTTAAACTCTTTTTAAGACACTCTTGGTTATACAAAATAGTTATGACAATAGGGTCTATATAGGGTGAAAGAAACCAGCCTAAGAAAACCTATAAAAATCATTAAAATATACAAAATCTAGAAATAGTTATTACTGTGCAACGGTCAGATTTATAAGTCGACTTATAAGTCAACTTGGTGTAAGTCGACTTGATATAAAGTATAAGTCGACTTACAAGATGAAAACAACAAGTGGAAAACATGATATAAGTCGACTTATAAAAGACTATAAGTTGACTTGCCATAAGTCGACTTGCCATGATTAATAAGTTAACTTGGCAGAGAAAAAATTAATTATTCCAGAAGAGAACATAAGCCGACTTGTCAGGTGTTATAAGTCGACTTAAAAACATGCACAGACACTGTTCATGCTGAAAATCTAATTTTTAAAGTGCCTTTACAAAAAGCAAATAAATTCTAAAAGTTGTAAAACTTTGGAAAATATTTGTAAAAATGATAATGAACATATTACAAAAAGAAGTTTTCAAATTGCACTTTCCATTTGTAAAATCTTATCATTTTACAAAAACACTCAAATACATGTTTGTATAAACACTTGATTTTTTATTTTTAACTTAAACAAAAGTTTTGAAACCTTATAAAATAATTTTATAGACTTAATAAAAGATGTATATAATGATTCTTAAGTCTATAAAATAATAAAACAATATTTTCATAAAAACACCTATATTTTGATAAAATCAATAAATACATGTGTATGTGTATAATTGAGCTTGAAGTATTAACACACAAGTATAAACACCTAAACTAATATCCAAGCAATGATCTTCATGACGCTCGATCTTGGTAACTTGGATGAAGCTTAAACTTGAATTTTTGACTTGAATTGCATTGCTTCATACCGATATTCCTCCAACCTTTTTTTGGATATAATCGTGAAAACTTGATTCCATCCATCCTCAAACTAATTGTTTGTCTAGAATAAATACAAAAACACAAACACTAGACAAATAATATTAGTTGTAAATTATTTTTTAAAACATCATCAAAACTAAAAGGCCAACATTGGTCACTATACCTATTACTTCCGCTGATTAGCTAGAAGGTGTCTTCACTAAAGCTTTTGGTCGTGATTGTTTTTTCCATATATCTTCCAATTAGGCATTACAGTTCTTCATACTCCAAATTGAGGGGGCAGTGTTAATGATATTTTGTACCACTAATAGAAAATCAAGCAACCTAGACGGATTGGACATGCATGACGATTGTTGAAGATATCAACTTGATATTGAAGGAACTAGCAGATGAATACAATTTATGTAAACAATTTATGTATCGCTCTAGTATTTTGGTGAATATATTATTTGTATATAATTGGATTTGATATTAGAATATAATTCGATTGTGTTGTATATGAATATGATTTGGCGTTGTCCAATATTGTGCACATGTACATGTGATATTATATGTCGTACAAAGTAGATTCTTAAAAAAAACACGACTGTAGCATCCTAGATGGAAATTCCATCTAGGATGTTTAGATGTATCTTAGACGGAATTTTCATCTAGGATGAGTATCCTAAACAGAATTTCCGTAGAGGATACATTTTAGACAAAATTTTCGTCTAGGATTATCCCAGACGGTTGTCTTTTCTATCTAAAAATATTCTAGACGGTATTTTATTTCGTCTAGGAAGCATTTTCGTCTAGGATGGTTTTTCTAGATGGAATTCCGTCTAGAATAACTCATTCTCAATGGAACTTTATTAGACCAACATTCTAGACGAAATTCAGTCTAGAATAATTAATTTAGACAAAAATTTCCTTCTAGAATAGTCGGTTTTTTACCAGTGTACATATTCTGCATGTAGTTTATTTTAAGTAACACATTGTATTTAGGTAAGATATTCTTTGTAACCTTTTTCGGGCGTTTCTCAACTACTGAACCAAACATGTTGTACTATATTTATTTTCATCGGTGAATAGAATTATGGGGCATTCACCTAATTTACACAATCTCCAAACTTGAATCGACAATTGTTGTATGTGCCCTCTCTAATACTGCAATCTTCTACGATCATCTATCTCTAAAGATCATTATACTAATACAAAGATTATATGAAAATACTAAATAAGAAAGAATAATCTAAGAGTGTTAGCTACTGTAAAACAATTCTGAAAGTGCACACGTCATGCTTAGGGGTGGGTGTGGACCAGGCCTGTTCAGACCCATGAACCGGCCTGCCGGGTTCAAGGCCGGCCCGGGACTGACCCAGGCCCACGCTTATCAAAGTGGGTCATGTCTACCTCTCTGATCCCGGGTATAAGACGGAACCCAACCCGGGCCATGACCCTCCAAGAGGCGGGCCGTGCCGGAACCACGGCCCATGGGTTGTCTTTTTTTATTTTTTAATGTTTTCTATTTAAATTATATTATACTTGTATTTATATTTATAAAATTATATTTAACTTATTTTTTTCTATTTCGAACTCTTGATTTGATATTATGTGTGTGTTGCACAAAGATAAACCTAACATAGAGAAACATCACAAACATACAAATATACATGGTTCGAACTCCAGAGAAAGATCTACATCCACGGGTGTATGGTTCAGAAATTACCTTTTTCATTGTCTTGAATCTATTACAACTTTAGTCGTTACAATAAACTCAAATAAATAAAAAGTTAATCTTTTTATACGATCTTCTTACATAATAAAATATAAAGATTACAATTCCTTAAAACGACACACAACAACAATTTATCTCCTGTTGCTTGCATGTGGACTTTGCCTGTGTCGGGGACGCGTTAGTCCGTGGACCGTCACGGATTAGATCCGGTTGCCAGAAAAGTTATTCAAAGCTCTTACTTCACAAAGGAAGTAATCGCAGAAGTGATAATTTTGACCAAGCGAGATTATGACTCTTCTCGAGATCAAAACAAAGTTTGATCTGGAGGAAATGGGGCACGGGTCTCAGATCTCTTAAAATCTACTCTTTATGCACAGTAAATCATCAAGATCTAGCTACTCTCTAAAATTCTTGGCTCTTGGCTCTGCAATTCGGCAGCACCTCATCCTCTTTGATTATAACTCGCCTCTCGTGAAAGAATGCCCTAGGCTCGTATTTATAAGGCTTCGGATGTAGGGTATTTGGATAAGAACTAATAATTTGACATTATCTGCAGTCAATAACCATTTAACCATGTTTAGGGATATCTTCAAAGTAGTTGGAGAGGCTCTGGAAGGAAAGAATCCCGAAAAAACTATCGAAAAACATGTTTTCAGCGTTTCTAGGCGTGAGCCACTATCTGGTGGCTCGGCACTATGCGAGCCACCATTTGGTGGCTTACGGCCGTGCGAGCCACCAAATGGTTGCTCATGGCCACGCGAGCCCTTGGCTTTGGTCCTCGTCTTTTTGATGCGATTTGATCGCCAGAGACTTTTCCGGTTTGTTCGGTTTGGGCTTGTTTCGTCCTTTACACACATTCCGTCATTTTGTTGACTTGTACGCTTCACCGATTCACTTCATGCGTTTCGTTAACTTGGCAGTGATTGGTGAGCACGCGGGCCACTTAGTTTGCTATTTTTGTGGCCGATAAGCATGTGAGACACATGAAGTGACCGATGAGCACACGGACCACTTAGCGGTGGCTATTCCGATAGCTTGTTGCCATGTCGTCAATGGTTCGCCAATTCATTTCATGCGTTTATCGATGTCCGATAGACTTCCTTGACTCGAATAACGACGCTCATCGTCTTCTCTCCGTCTCGAACTATATTCAAGGACCTATAGGTAATTTTTAACACCTACAGATACCACCTCCAAGGTGTTTCAGTCTCACTTCTTTTATAGAAGAGCCTAAAATGCTTTGGATGTGATAGGCCCAACCTTCAGTCGGTGCAAAAGGACCTGTAATTGGCTTTAGTTCTTGACTTCTTCAGTCTTCAATCTACTCATTATTTTATCGAATAGATGAAGTTCTTCTAGTGCTGCGTTTATCACCTGAACGTTGTTAAAGTGTTGAACTAAAATTGGTGTGTAAGTTTCTGAACTTAGCTCGTGCTATTGAGTTAACTTTGAACTGATCATCTTCGTCAGGAATTCATATCTGAATGTGATTGAACTCCCTGGAATCATCCTTTAACCCAAAATTTTTTCCTTAGCCTTATTTTCGCAAAATTATCGATGCGTTGACCGGCATCGACCTTTACTGTAATGAGTTGACCGGCATTAACATAGTTTATACTCGTACATTTACTAGAGTCTACACAGTTTAAGCTCTTAAGGTGTTGGAGCGAGGCGGTCCCAAATGTCTACGCTGCAGAGCCAACTATTAAAGCTGATTCATCTACATGTATGGATCTTATCCTGAGGTTATTGGATGCTCAAGTTATGAGCCAACTAATGAAGCTGATGCGTCAATGACTCTTGTATTTATAGGATTTTTAGCAAACTCTCAACCATCAATGGGTTTGATGAGCCTTTACCGACTACCGTTTGAGTCGGGCTAGCATACAGATTGTTTAAGTCCATTCTTCATGTAACATTGTGCTAAAAGAGTTAACTCTTTTAGTGCTCTGGTATTTGAATATGTAGACTTCATCTTTCTTATGGGAATAGACTACCCGGCAACGCATGTTAAGCGTTGACTTATCCCTCCTTAGGCTTTGGGATAAAATTCCACAGACTTGGATTCTGGTATCTTTTTTACTTAGTAAAAGACTAAACCGACAACGCGTGTTAGGCGTTGTCTTATCCCTACTTAGGCTTCGGGATAAAATTTCTCAGACTTAGATTCTTGTATCTTTTTCACTCGGTTAAAGAATAAACCGACAACGCGTGTTAGGCGTTGTCTTATTCCTACTTAGGCTTCGGGATAAAATTCCCCAGACTTGGATTCTAGTATCTTTTATATTCTATCTCCAGGTCTTTTTAGGGTAAAGACAAACCCGATGTGAGAGAGGAAGAATTTTATATTCTATATCCCAGAGCTGAAGAGAAAGAATTTTATATTTTATCTCTAGTTACAAAGAAAACTCAAAGTGGAATCTCCATTTCAAGAATCCGGGAAGGTTAACCTAAGAGTGAGATCTTCACTCCGAGAATCGAAAAGATTCGGATAATCCTAACTGTCGGAAGGTTTGATTACTGAACTATAGGTGGGTTTCTCGTCTATCGAGAGTGAATTATAGTTCTGGTTCTAACTATAGGAAGGTTTGACCAAGTGAGAGTTTGAGGTAACCCTAACTGCAGGAAGGTTTGATCACCCGATTTGAAAGTGGACCTCTCGTTTATGGAAGGAATTGAGAGGGGATTTTGCCTTTGGCCCTAACTGTAGGAAGTTTTGACCGAGTGGGAGGTTTGAGATGATCCTAACTTTTATAGGTTTAATCGCTTAATTTGAAAGTGGACCTCTTGTTTATGGAAAAAATCGAGAGAATATTTTGGTTATAGTCCTAACTGTAGGAAGGTTTGACCAAGTGGGAGGTTTGAGACGACCCTAACTGTAAGAAGGTTTGATCGCTCGATTTGAAAGTGAACCTATCGTTCATGAAAGGATTTGAGAGAAGATTTTGGTTGTGGTCCTAACAGTAGGAAGGTTTGACCCAGTTAATTAGTGAGAGTGGAAGTACAAATCACAGTGGGAGTGTTAACTTATACAAATCACTCAATAGGGATTCTTGGTGTCAAGTGACAAGGACTTAGCATGAAGGGGTTTGATAATTGTTAAATATTAGGAGATTAAAATTTCAATCATTATGTCCGGACTCTAACAATGGGAGTGTTAAGTGCACAGACACACTGTGAGTTTGAATAGATTAAACCAGAAAGAATGTTAGTAGACCCACTGTTAATTAATTTGATCAGTGAGGGACTTGTGGTGGAAGATTGTAAATCGTCAAACACCAGTGAGAGTTTTTTATTAGGGAAGATTGATCCAACGAAGTGATCAAATCTCATCTCAGCAAAAGAGTACTTGAAAGTTGGTGAAATTGATCCCGATAATGAGATGCGTTTCATCCTTGAAAACATTCAGAGTCCGAGAGGGAGTTTCTCATTTATCCTTATTTATAATGACCGGGTTAATTATCCTTAAGAATATTAGGCATGACACTCTCCAGGAACTTCTCGTTACATGGGTTATCCACCCCCCCTCTCCGTTTTCCTTACAAAACTAGGTCTAATGAGGAATACTTTGTATTCAGCTGAATGGTCGGGTTATCCTTAAGAATATCACATATGATATTCTTCAAAGAACTTCCTGTTAAAATTAGAAAATAATTTAGACTCATATACCTGCTGGAGTATGCAAGGAGTAATTTATCCTCATGCACCTGTTGGAGGATTGAGAATCAGTTTATACTCGTATACTCTTCGGAGTAATGAGAAGCAGTTTATACTCGTATACTCTTCGGAGTGTACCGTTCTTATTCGGCTTATTTCGGTGTTATGATGCTGGCATCGACCAAGACTTGAATGTTGTTTTTAAGAGTGAAGAAAGCCTTGGTGGGATGAAGGACCCTCCTGCGGTACGTACAGTACTTTAGATCCGAAGTGTTATTAGCTTCCTCCTGATTCGTAATAGGTGGTAGCATGATTTTGTTATTTCAAGGAGGTATTTGAAGATAGCTGGAACCTCTTCATCCTTGAAAGAGTATTCTTTTTGGAGTCTCGAGTCCGAAGTCTTTCGCTATCTCCAGGGTTGCTGTTGTGATACTTGACTAACATCAACAGCTGCTGCAAGTGCCTTCTCCTTACCACGGGAGGCAAAGTTTGAGTTCGGAGGGTTAGCCGTCGGTTGGCTTCTCTCGACTTTCTTCCTTCTAAGGAAGCTTTCAGCCTGCTCTCCGCGCACCTTTAGGTCTTTCTAAGTCTTGGACGGTGTTACTCCTATAACTTCTAGGATATCGATGGACAGATTGTTTTGATAGGTTTGGAGGATGAAGTTCTCTGTGACCAGATCTTGACAATTTATCGCCTTATTTTGGAAGCGCTTGATGAAATCGTCGACCGTCTCTTCGTCTTCCTATTTCTCCTCAAAGAACGTCCTGATTGACACCTCGATTGTTTTGAGAAATGAGCTTTCCATGTCATCCCAGCTATTGACGCTTCCAGGCTTGAGACGACGGTACCAATCGAAAGTAGCCCTGTGAAGGGTGCCCACGAATGACCAAACCATCAAGGCTTCATTGCTAAAAATCATGCCAAACTAGGACTTAAAGTAGATCAGATGTTGAGTGGGCGAGCCCTTCCCGTCAAAAGATATAAAGTTGATCAGGTTAAAGTTTACCGGGTACGGGATCGACTCCCACTCTCTCGGGTAAGGACACGGAATACCGGCCTTCTTCACCTCTCGAGCAGACATCAGAGCATTGATTTTTCTATCGAGGTCTTTCATCTTTTCGTCCTTGTCTGTATCATATTTTGGACGATTTCTAAGAGGAGCAACGTGGCCACCCCCGACATTGTTATCTTCGGTGGGACCACCCCCAACATTGTTGTCTTCAGTGGGACCACCCCCAGTATTTTGGTCAATGGAAGGATTATCAGCATTAAGGTATTCGTCTATGTTTGAATCGCCACCTGCCCTATAGGTATTGTTGTGATGACTAGATTCGCCAATCTAATTAGACAAAGCCCGAACCTATTGGTCATGTGTTTCCCTCATCTGTTGCATAGCCATTTACATTTTAAATTTTAAATTCTCTCTCTGCTTGGCCAGAGCATCTTCAAGGAATTTGGCCATTTTCTTGGTGTTGATCATGAACACCTCGCGGGACTGTCCTGGGCTGGATACTGTGGCGTCCGAAGCGACTGCAGAGCCAGTGTCTAAATCTTTATTATCTGAGGATAGTCCTCTATTTATCCTCTGATAATCCCTACACCAGGTAGTTCTCATGCGTAACTGAGTTATACATTAGGATACGCCTAAAAAATAACGGGGACTGTAACTTCGTGTTGACTTTTCTTTATCGACCATATTGATGGTGACTTCAGTGAGTTTGTCATTTTGAACGCCCAGTCTTCTCTTACAGAAATGCCTCGGCTTGGGCTTTGATGTTTTAACAACAAGTTATTTAAATGTTATTTAAATACCGAGACCCTCTAGAGAGTGGTCTTAGGGTAGCTACACTCTGATAATACTGCCCTGATAAGTTTGGCGCACAGACAATGAAAGTCCATCTCCCGGATATCTCTCTTTCGAGATCTATTCGTACCCCCAGCCTGATAGTACAACTCATCGGCATGATGACCGGAGCAATCTACACGACTTCTCAGATATAACGTCATCGTCTGACAAACATGTTTCCTTCTAAGGATTTGCTGCCTTGTTAGCATTCTCAAGAGTCACATGTTTGGAGCCACGCTTTCGTGAGCGTGGAACCTCAACGGGCGCCTGGATTTCAACATGTAGTCCGAGGCAGTCTGTTATAGGAGTTTTCTCTTTATGAGAAGGCTCCGAATTGTTTTGAGGGCGTGTGCGACCCCTAGGTCGATGAGTTGCTCGGGATTCATTCACTGGGCCCAAGCGTTCTTTGATCGAAACTTTGTCTCGATTCTCGTGCAAAGGACCCAGGCAATCCGTCATCCTCATCTTGAATCGGGATAAGTCCACGGTGCAACAGGGCTCCACCAGAGGTACGTGATTGTCGGGACAGGAACAAGGGCTGTTGGAGACTTAAAAAAGACCGCGGGAGATGAACCAGGCGCAATGCGGACTGAGCTGGCTCGGGTTTGGCGTGGGCCACCATTTGGTGGCTCGGCTCTGGTTGAGCCAGCAGAGTGTTTTCCGACAATTTCGGGCGCGGTTCAAGTTGTTTTCGACGGCAGTTTGGACTTTGGTCTCCAGACTTGGTGTCGTTTTGGTGGTTCTTGACCATCTCTTCATGCTTTAACTTTTACGCTTTCTGCACGAGAATCCTTGCATGCGCAAGTAGTGCACGACGCTTCTAAATGCGCTCCTTGAGGGTTTAACGAGTTCTTTTGACTTGGATCCATTCATTCGTTACTGGTTTGGAGGAGAGGCCATTTGCTTGCTGTTGAGGCCCTTGATGCCTTCTGAATTTTAGATCCGCAACATAGCAGATCTCATCAACAGGCTCTAAAGCCTTAGCTGTGACGCCCCATGTTTCACACAAAGCTGTAGTCCTAGGTGAAACCCGGATTGTCAAACCTGCCAAGCACCAAAACCATGCTACGATATGTTTCACCATCACAATTGTTATCTCTCTAGTGGAAACAATAAATAGATGAAGGTACAAACAGGCAAAACTAGAAATAGAACAACACTGAATATACATAGAGAAGCACAATAAATATTAATAATGAGCTCAACTGGAATAAAATAGATATATCTCTGAGTCTGAACTAAATCTCAAATACAATGAGTCAAATAAATAAAGTCTTACAATAGCTCTTAACTCTATGAAATAAAATACCAATCTAGAGTCTGAAAATAATCAACTACATATGGAGTTCTGCAATAACTATAAAATGTAATAAATAGCTAAACAGACAAGTAAGATGTCCCATCAACCTGTGACTCTCCGTACGTCGGAATTGCTGCCTGAAAAGGGGAAAAAATAACGAGCGTCAAAGCGCTAGTGAGATCATCACTACCTCTCCCCAGGGGAAGGGTAGGAGTATATAAAAAATAGAGTCAATATATACATATATCAAATCATTCATATAACTCTCTATGAATAAAAAATAAATAATCAATGATAAATACCGTAATCTCCAACATAAAGAAAAATCATCTCATCTCGAACTACGTCTGAGTGATCTGCTCTAACATAAGAGGATATCAACAATTGTTAAAACAAAAATATCTGCCGTTCATAACGGGTGTATCAAAATCTCAAAGGAAATACCCTACTCGCGGGCAATCTGTCATGAAAGTAAAGCTTACAAATGATCAATTATCTATGTGTGCATCATCTTGTGCTATAGCGATACTCTCGTAATGCTCTTACTCAATCGCTCTGCGGCAATAGGTTTATTATCTCCCTATTCTGGATACGTATAATAACGATACTTTTGTAGTACTCTTACTCAATCATTCTGTGGCAAATAGGTTTTATCTCCCTATTTCCAGATACGTATAGAACAACATTATTCATATGTGTTTATCAAATTAACTCATGTCAAAAGTGTGTCAATCTAACACAATCTAGCATACATACACAAAATCTCGGTGTGCATGATCACATCTGAAGTTCACCATCATCCCAGGTGTTTAACAATCACTAATATCATAGTCTATCATCATAAGGTCGAGAATCCCATTCGACAACAAATTCCAACCCTTATAAACATGCACAGCCAAAAACAAACTGGCGGTCGACCGCGACGGGCTCCAGAGACTACCCAGGTCTCTGTCCTGCACGCGGTCGACCGTGAACCCTGATTCCAGATTCTCAATTTATTTGTGCATGTCGTGTTCACGTCGTGTTTTTGTGATTTAAACATAATTAAATCTTCATGAAACTTGTATGCAAATATGTCACAGCAGATATGAACATCTGGAAATAACTCAACAATTATAAACATGATTTTATGCATTAGATTTGTATTCAAAACCCTAAAAACATGCATAAAAGCTCAAAACAACGAATCAAACTTCTTTCTTTAGATTAACCATGTTTTAAAATCATCTTCAGGTCTTAAATACTTCTGTAAAAATCGTTCTCAACCTTTTTAGCATAGAAAGACCTAGTCTCTTTACATATAATACAAAAGAAGTTGACTTTATTCATAAACTAGTCATTTAGGCTCTATAAAACATGTTAAAAACTCTTTAAAACGTTTTTAAAACTAGAAGGGAGATTAGCAAAGATGATACTCGTCTGGGGTTGTAGGAAAACGTGTTAGAAGCAACGTCGAAGGAGATCTCCACTCCAAAAGCCAAAAATCACCCAAAAATCCACTTGAAAGCCTTCAATCTTCTCCAAGAAATCAAACTAGGGTTTAGGGGGTTTTGGTGTCTGTTAGGGTTCTTAGGAAAACTGAGAAAAACGTTAAAAAGTCATGTATATATCAGGGGAAAATGGATATGGGTTTAGAAATCCGAAACCAACTCAAAACAGGAGAAAAACAAACTGCAGGTATCGCGGTTGACTGTGGCGGTTGCCCGGGCTGCGGTCGACTGCGGCGGTCGATCGGACCGGACATTTCTAGTTTCCATATGTTTGGCCATTTGTGCATGTTTCAACTCTTTTCTCTCTCATGTATGAACTCGTTCATACTCAAAACACATGGTATTATACTCATATACCATTAAATGATATTTATCATACTAAATATCCATATATCATAATTTATCACACATTAATTATATTATTCATAAATTATCGGGGTTTTACATTAGCGAGTTGGCGCGCGAGGCGTTGACGCTAGTTTTGGCTAGCTCTCTTCGATAAAGTTGACGCACCTCCAGCGGCTATCTCATTGATTGAGAAGGAGTCCAGATCTGCAGATCCGACCTCATTGGAGGCCGGAGGGGCGTTACAAGACGAGATTACAGCAATAACGGGGACCTTGATCTTCCTGCGCTTGCGAGGGGCGGAGGATTTGGAGGAAGAGGACGATAAATACTCATCGAATTTCTGTTGGTCGAACTCGTACTCGACCTCTTCGTCATCCGGGATTCAGATTTGTGGTTGCGGCACGACAGCTTCGACAGAGAAGCTGTTGGCTCCCACTATGGTCGTCAGCGTGTTTGGTTCAGAAATTACCTTTTTCATTCTCTTGAATTTATTACAACTTTAGTTGTTACAATAAACTTAAATAAATAAAAAATTTTATCTTTTTATAAGATCTTCTTACATAATAAAAATATAAAGATTATAATTTCTTCAAACAATACACAACAACAGTTTATCTCCTGTTGCTTGCATGGGGACTATGCCTGTGCCGGGGGCGCTTTAGTCTGTGGACCGTCACGGATTAGATCCGGTTAATAGAAAAGTTATTCAAACCTCTTACTTCACAAAGGAAGTAATCACAAAAGTGATAATCTCGACCAAGCGAGATTACGACTATTCTCAAGATTAAAACAAAATTTGATCCGGAGGAAAGGAGGTACGGGTCTCAGATCTCTTGAAATCCACTCTTTATGCACAGAAAATCGCCAAGATCTAGCTAACCCTCTCTAAAATTCGTGGCTCTTGACTCTGTAATTCGGCAACACCTCGCCCTCTTTGATTATAACTCGCCCTCGTGAAAGAAGGACCTAGGCTCGTATTTATAGGGCTTCAGATGTAGGGTATTTGGATAAGAACTGATGATTTGACGTTATCTGCAGTCAATAACTGTTTAACCGCGTTTAGGGATAACTTCAAAGCAGTTGGGGAGACTCTAGAACGAAAGAATTTGGAAAAAAACGATCAAAAACGCGTTTTCAGCGTTTCTGGGCGCGAGCCACCATCTGGTGGCTCGACACTATGCGGTGACCGGTGAGCACGCGAGCCACTTGGTGTGCCATTCTGGTGGCCGATAAGTGTGTGGGTCACTTGGCAGTGGCCGGTGAGCAAACTGGTCACTTAGCGGTGGCCATTCCGGTAACTTGTTGCTACGTCGTCAACGGTTCGCCGATTCACTTCATGTGTTTATCGGCATCGGATAGTCTTCCTTGACTCGGATAATGACGTTCATCGTCTTCTCTTCGTTTCTAATTGTGTTCGGCGACCTATAGGTAATTTTGACGCCTATAACGGGAAGTTAATAAATTTCATCTAGTTTTAATTTTAATTTAAAAAATACAAGAGAAAAAAATATGTTAATTGTAAATGTTAAAAAAATTAGACACCATGGGTTGGGCTGAGCTTCATTTCCGTCCAGAGCCTGGCTCAAAACTCAGCCCGGCCTACGACCCACGTCCAGTGCGAGCCTGATTTGGCCCGACCCAGTGTGGGCCGGGCCGGGCCAGGTTTTCGACGGGAACCGAGCTAGGCCAGTTGGGCCCGGCAATTCGAACCGGCTCACGCCCCCATCCCGGTACTCATGCCATAATTACAATCTAAGAGCGGGCAAATGTTAGCGACCCGTAACTGTGGAATTAAGTGGCGGGGTCCCTTAATTATGAGCTGATATACTTATCTCATTGGATAAGCGCAGCTGTCAGAGGAAGGACAACGTTTACAATTCGAACCCCGATACTGTTTGTCATCAAGGCATCCCTATCTTCTCCCCCTCAACAGAGAAACTCTATCTTCTTTGTACCGGTAGCTCCTTTTTTGTCTTTATAAAATGGTCTTCTTCTGATCAAACAAGTCATTTTCTTACGCGAGTAGTGTTTTTTTTTTTTTCCCCTTAAACCATCTACTTTCTCCCCTCGATCCCCTCTCGTTTTATCTGTACTTGTGTGCAAAGAGTAAATGTTTTGTTAAATGTTATAAGATGAACGTTTTTCTTTCATTAACGGCAACATCATCGGTTGGTGGGATTTCTTTTCTTAGAGATAAGACATTTATGAGGTAAACAATCTCCTCTCTCCCTCTCTCTCTGTACATATTATTTTTCCTTTTTTTTTTTTCTATTTTTCCTTTTGAGTTTTCTTCGTAGACCTGGTCAAAGAAATGTTCACGGTCAGGGGAGGTAAAAAAAAAAAAAAAAAAAAAAAAAAATCTAGGCGGAATCTCTGTGTGTAACTTAAGCTTTTGAGCTAATTTGGTCCATAACCTCCATTTAACGCACATTAACTTCCCCCAACAACTATCTCTTCACATATATCAATCAAAATATATTACATAATAGAAACATAATTCATCATCTTTTCTTCTAGTTCTTTTTAAATAGCTTTAAAAAAAATTCTCTATAAATGTTGAATGAGATTTCACATCATTTGTGAGCCAACTCACCACAATAATTAAAAAAAAAAATGGTGGGAGTTCCCCCTCGGAAATGAATGTCCAATTATGCATTTCCCCTTCATAACTAATCCAAAAAATCAAACAGCTGATCAAGGAGTTTGATATGAGCAAGCTACCACTCCTAAGGAAAGCAGTGAATAAAACATGGAGTGATAAAGGAAACTGTGTACACAGGATAAGAAAGGAGTATAAAGGATGGGATTTTTGGGGATAATGCGAAAAGCTCCCAACTTTGGAAAACGAGGGATGTGGGTTTTGGAGAACAGTAGGATATCGGTACACGTGTCCTAACTCCATTGCTCCATCTGTCTCTTTGTCTTTTTCCTCTCCTTTCTTCCTTTCTTGAGAATGAGTGAGACAGAGTGAGAGAAAGTAAAGGGATTATCTCTCTCTCTCTCTCTCTCTCTCTCGCTCTCATGTAACAAGTTGAGAGAGTTGCTGAAGTCTTTTAAATTGTATTTTTGATTGTGATGAAATGGGGGTATTTTGATAAAAGAGGGGGAGAGGGTGGTGGGATGCACGTGTGTGCAGCTGGAGGGTGAGTCCAAAGCTCCTCTGGCTATTAGTTTTGATTAGTTTAATGATTAATTGATTAAATAAAAAGGATTTTTTGATGACAGCCCACCTTCGATTTTGCTTTTGTTTTGGTTCTCACTGCCGCCCATCTTTTCTCTGCTCTTCTTTCTTGTGAGTCTCTCTCTCTCCCCCTTCTTTTTTCTTTTTTTTTTCGAATTTTTTAATGGAGGAATGTGAAAGATCAGATTTTGGGATCTGGGTTTGCTTTATTTTGATGGAATTTGATGGTTAAGATATTGGTTTTTGTTCTTGCGCCTTAATTATTGTCTTATTATTCTTGTTTTCTTTTTACTTGAGCTGATGATGAATGAGAAAAGATATGATCGTTTTGGGAACTGGGGTTTGTTTAATTATTGAAATTGAAAGGTGCTTTCCCCCCCTAAATTCGGGTGGCATCAGTTATGTATAGCAAGGAATTGTATTTTTTTTAGAGATAATTGTGGTGAATTTACGGATTATTATAAATAGATATTTCAGCTATCTTTCGTTTATTTTTTATATTTCAGGAAATATTGCATTGTTCTTCTTTCATGATTTTGGTTTTGCCCTGATATTTTCTATTTTCCTTGAGAGAAGTCCCAATTGCATGTCATCAGGATGTAAATTAACTATAAAATGATTACTTTTCTATTTTGATTTTTGTTCCAAACATTATAGTTTAACCGGCCGAAAAAATTGCTTATTTGTTTTCCCTTTGCAGAAATATAAATGTTTGATCTTCTGCATTGTGGGATGAAAAACCGATGAACATTTTCTATTTACCATAACACACTTGAATAATTCGATTTTAAGTCACTAATGTTTTTCGATCCCTTTGCTTTAACAATGCAGACATTTTCTGTTTTCTGTCATCATGTTTTGATGTTGTCGCATAAGGCCATAAGGTGGGGGAAAAAAGAAAGAAAAGAAAAGAAAAGAAAAGATGCATACTCTTTTCCATTTTCTTGTAATTGTGGTTTCCGTTGAAGCTCTGACTGCAGAGATTCATCCTGAGCTTTTTCTAAAGAAGAAAAAGTTTGCTGTGAGAATCTTTAGAGTAGGAGAGATTGTTGGACTTTCTCTTGCCTACTTTTCTCACTGAGGTTAGTTAAGATGGTATTGGGACCCATGTTCATTCTATTTCTGAGGATGAGGTTGTAGGTTGTTGGGCTAGAAACATTTCCTTTTATGAAACGAAAGTTTTGGTATTTCTTTATTGCCTTCAAATTTCAATTTCATCTTATTGTTTGGTGACAATATTTCTTTAAAGTGAGGAATACAAATGTTTCCCGTCTCTCTATCATTATATGTTTCTTGGGTACTACAATTTCTGAGTGTTTTTCTTTCAACTGAATGATACCCTCCTCCTAATCTCATTAGATAATTGCTTGTTTGACATGTGAAGCTACCTCAATATTTATTAGGGTTTGGTGGTTCAGCTTCCCTTCATGTCTGATGGAGAAATATTACTATCAGTTAGCTTCAACTCTGTTTTGCTTTTTGGCCTGTCACATTTCATTAAGAGATTATGTTGTCTTGCAGTTATTTCTTTGCTGTAGCTTGAAGTTGAGGTTATCTTTAGTTGCTATGTTGGTCTTTGTTTGTGTAAAAAGCTGGTTTTGTTGTATTATGACTTCGGCTACCTCTAATTCATGAACATGGCTATAGGCTACGGATACTTCAAACTGTTATCTTGTCAAATGACAACTTTATTTACCAGAAACGCAAACCCATTCTTCGTTATTTCGACTTATCTATGAGTTCAAGTGCTTGCCCTCTTTCCTTTTGTTAATTTGAAAATTGTTTGTTGTCTTTTACTTTACTTTACTTTTCTTTTTTTTGTTGCTTTTTTTTCATTTTATTATTGTTTTTTATTCATCAGGCAGGTCTAGCACTTATTGAGGATTAGAAGTATGTAGTAAGATTAAGTTTCACTGGTGAACTCGCCTTATTCTTCTTTTATCATTTTAGTGTCTCAAATGTTAGGATAGAAATCTTTATCATGCGCTAATTAAATTTCTTCCTTCCTGTTTTGAGTTAAGAGGCCAGGGTTATTCTCGCATAATGAGTTACCTTAAGAGAGATAATAGATAAAATTATATGTTGACTTAATTTTCTCACTCTTATATATGTAGGAATTATTGGCTAGTAGACTAGTGATCTGCAGACATGGCTTCTTTAAATTCCGGCGATCTCGGAAGCAGAAATGAATCTCGAGTTTTTGAAAGTTTGGATGAGTTAGCCACTGACTTAGCAGAGTATATATCACAGTTGTCTGAGATTTCAGTCAAGGAAAGAGGAGTTTTTACTATTGCTTTAACTGGAGGGCCACTCATCAGCTTGTTGGGGTATGTCATCATTTTATTTATTTATTTTCTTATGTTTTACTACACATTTGTCAAATTGAAAGACAGTGTTTGCTGCATAGAAGAAATCGAAAGAAGAGGAGAAATGAAGAAAACGGTTTCTTCTCTTCTCCTTCATTTTTATACAATCAAGCTAGAAAAAGTTTCTGTTTCTTTAACATACTCTTTACCGAATATATTCCTTCAAGAAATTATAACTTTTTCCCTGAATTTTCTTTCTTTAATGGTGACAATACGAGGAAAAGTGATTTCTCGACTATTTCCATTGATTGCATGTTCACCATCACCCTTTTGAAACAAGAATTGTCTAACAGCAGTTACTGGATATGCAAAAGCAGGAAACTTTGTGAAGCTCCTTACAACAAGACTGTGGATTGGACAAAATGGTATGTTTTTTGGGCTGATGAGCGTGCAGTTGCAAAGAATCATGTTGATAGTAACTACAAGCTGACAAAGGATGAGTTTCTTTCAAAGGTATAGAATGAATATGACCTTTTTTGGTTGCTCGGTAATGAATGCAAGGTGCTCTACCTCTCTAATTGGCTTTTATATTATTAAGCTTGAATATGATTTCGTGAAAGTGGAAGAAAAAGGAGACAGTAAGGAGACACAAAACATTTCTTTGTAGATTATTTTCATGTCCACTATAGTCTATATTATTTTAGGTTCTAAATGGATATAACTACCTACCAAAGTTTATGGATACCACCTTTCTTTTAAGCTCTCTGGTTCTAGCTAGTTGTGTGAGTTCTGCTTTCATATTTTTTCAAGATGCTTATGGAAGTGTTTAAGAAGACTGGGAGAAACTGCTTTCTTAACTATAGCACAACTTTAGCTTTTGAGGTGCTTAGTTTTTTTATGGGGGATATGTTAAATGCATGTGTAGTGAGACTAGGGACGATAAGGCAGAGAGCAACCTATTGATGATGTAGGCATATGGGTTGGATGAATTGAGAAGAAGCTGACTGAAAGTTGAATAAGATAGAGCTCTTTTTTTGGTGCACATGCACACAAGAACACACACTTTAGGGATACATATGGATGTGTGTGTATCCTTTCGTGTGTGTGGGTTTTTGTGTTAGTTTGTTTATCTGTTTTTTGTTCGGGGGTTTTGCAGGGCCTGTCGGTGTGTCGATGGGGGTGTTTGGGAGGTTTTGTGGTGGGGCCTTGGAGATTGGGGATTTCAAGGTTCATGGACAAGAAGGAAGTTATAGATTAATCATGTCATGACAAAATTTCTCCTTAACTCAGAAAGGTTTAAGCAAGTTTCAAAGCTGGAGATGTGCTTGATTGCCTGAATCTTATGCTCTAGTGTCATATGCAGTATTATTGTTTATTGAATTCATTTGGAGAACATGAATTCCACTATACCTAAACCATAGTTACAGGATTCGGACTTTAGTTGTCAATGTGATTTGATAGCTTAAGTTTTCAAAACTCAGCTTCTTCAAAATTTTGTTTTGGAAAACTTGGAATTCAATTGAGTATGTAACATAAAGCATAGATGTAGAACTTGGGCCAATAAACTCAAATAGTCAGAATAAGGTATGTAGTTGCCAAATGCGTCTGTAGAAAATGTGATGCAGATGGTCTTCATCTTCAGGGAGATCTAGGATTGCAACGTCTCTGAGATCCATTATTGTGCACAGAACGTTCTATAAATTTCGGAGACCTCAATTAAAGCTTAACAACAAACGAAAGCTGCAAATCGACAATCAATAGATAATTGTGGTAAAGCAATAACTGCTGATGTGCACTAGTCATAAAAAAAGAAATGAATAATTTTGTTTTTAAATTTTACCCGCTAGATCTGTACTGACATCAGATTCTGGTTCCTAAATCTTGAAGTTGCTATAGCGTGTCACCAAAAATTCAATACACGCTGTTACCTGTGATAGTTCAACCCTTTGTGTCCATGTGGGTCAAAAGCCTATCACTGTCTGGAACTTTTTTCAGGCATAAACATGTGCACCGTTATTTACTTAAGGAACAACATAAGATGAACTTATATGTCCTTCTGGGTATAACCTTCAACAGAATAATAGTTGTTTTCAAAAAAATTTCTGTATCCAACCAAAGAACGTGCAAATGTGTGTGCCTATGCAGAGATAACTCTATTTAATTAAAAAAATTACAGTCACACGAATCATATTTGCATTATGGATAGTTACATGGTACTCTTTCCCTAGGCCCATGCGAGAAAAGACCCCCCCCCCCCCATGTCCATGAGGTAATTGAGTTTTGCTTAGATGCTCCCAGATGCAAAGCATTCAAATTGCATTGTTGCATGCATCTCACACATTTACTTTGGCATTTGGGTCAGTAATATCTTCTTTATGATTAAATGGGCTTTTATCTTAGCTTAGTAGTTATTCTGCTTGTTTGGCATAAATAGGCCTAGTAGTCTTTTCAAATTTAGAATATGGAATGTGGGAAAATCTGTAATGAGTGATGGCCTTAGTCCGCTACAATTCAGAACATCTAACGTTGATTTCACATATCCTTGTGATAAAAGCAAGTCCAGTGACTATTTGGAAGTCACCATTGACAAGTACTGGCAATTGTCTTCAGCATAAAGAAAGAGAAATCAGAAATGCCATTCTGCAATATAGGTGGTTGACAAGTTCAGGACTGTAAACCAACTAGGGAAATTTCCTTTATTCATTGCTCATAGGCACCATTCCAGTAGGTTTTTAACAGCCCCAGAGTCAAGGATGACAAACACAGTTAATGGTCTGAACTCACTATCAATATTAACTAGGCGCCAAGTTGGTACGAGGAATAAGGCATCATTGCATTCTACAACGTTGAAAATCATTTTTCATGTTTTTCTAGCACCACTTCCGGTGTAATTGCATGCATAGAACATTGACATAAGTACTTCTACTCCAACCATTTGCTACTTGCATGCTGCATACTGGATCAGTGTTTGTGATGATATAGACAATTAAATCAGTGAGCAAGAGAGAAGATAAGGAGGATGATAGGGAAGAAAATTTGGTATGGTCAGCTATCAAATCAATGGAAGGCTCCGGCTTTGAGCAGTAGAAGTAAAGATCAATAACTCGATGTGTGATGGGATGGTTGATATGAAGAAATTTAATATTTAAAAAGAGTAATTAGAGAATATGTCACCATGTATAGGTATGCACAGGAGGTGTATATCGCATGCATAAAAGTTCTCGTAAGCTAAGCATGCATATCGGGACTCATGTACAAATCGCTGCAATCTTTAGTCAATAACAAGAGTTAAAAGGTTGATTAAGAAGCAGTTCAACAGAAAGCTGAGAAGGATAGAAAGGATCGATTTGCAATATTTGTTGCAGGGTTTGAGTGATTTGTATGAAAACGCACTGTCAAGTTCTACCAACTGTTTGGACTTTGTAACTGTTGACGATATAAATAGGTTGTGCATGTTAAGCTTCAATGAGTTAAAATTTTATATGCAATGTTTTTAAAAAGGTCAAATCAAGGAGAATGCTAGATTTTCTTATCAAGCAAGGTAAGCTCATTGATTTATATAAGGAACCAAAGTAGACATTATAATACTCTGAAGATGTGAATTGTCCCCATGATACACAGAATAATTTGTTTGGTAGATAATAGATTCTATGAACTTGTAACTTGTATTCTTCTGACAGGAAGCATGAGTTACAAAAGGTATCAGAGGTTATACCCCAGCCAAAGATGTATAGGCCTAATTCCTAAGTACTATGCAGTATATGCGCTAGAGGTAGCAGACACATCTCAGAGGCAAGGTTTTGGGAAGCGGCACGAAGTGGCAAGATGTAGCCGACGCTTTCTGTGGCTTAAGCAAGAAAAAGTGCCAACCCAATTTGTCTCCCCCCCCCCCCCCCCCCAAAATAGGAACGAAAGTAAAAAAAAAAGAAACTATCAAGAAAATTATGAAATTACAAAACAAGCAAAAATTAGAGGGAAAAAAAATTCTATAAATTTATAGTGATGTTTATAGATATCCTACACACATGAAATAAATGTGAAACAATACTTATTTTCACTGATGCAATATTAAGAAACTATTACACCTGTAATGTGATGAGCTAACACGTACTAGGCTATGCACACCAATAGTCAACAAATTAATGAATTAATGTAAATTATTAAACGAAAACCTTTTGGTGCCGGCTTTTGGGTTTTTGGTTCTTGTTTTGTGCCACGTCTTTTTATGGGGTTTTTGCGAGTGGAAAGGAGCTAAGAGTGCAAAACGCTTAAGCGGCTGCTGAGTGCCGCTTTTTACTACTTTTTATAACACTGCTCGGAGGAGTGCTCTAAAAGTCTTGATGTTTGACAAGCGTCGAACAGAGACATAATTTGTTTATAAAGTCAAACTGATGGGTGGCGTTGGAGGGAATGGGGGCACATGACTCAAGGAGAAAACAATATCAGCAGGCGAATCACAGGTTTCCTAGGTATAAGCATATGGCTTGAGAAAAGCCAATACAATACTTGGATGATGATTGATGACTAGTAGAAGAGGGAGTTGAGTTTCTTCCTCTAAGATATCGGACTGAATCTCAATTCGTTTTATGCAGTTAATCCTCTTTTGCGTCTACTAATTATATGTTAGAACCAACATTCACTAAAATGCATACATACGTGCACCCGTGCACTCATGTGCGGCACACAACTATCTCGCAGAGTTCCATTGTCAAGGAGCACTGACATCAATTACATATCTGCAAGCTCAGAAAAAGAAGATTCAACCTTCTCTCACTGTTTGATCAACATAATCATCCCATTTTCTACCTGACTACCCCCAAACAGATGGATCCATGTACTCTGGTCTTTGTAAATTATGTATGAAGTTTTGGACACATTTTCTCCCCAATTTGTCCGAGACTCGGTAGTTTGTCAACTTATGTATGTTGGCAAGCATTGGTAGGTCAGTAGGAGCTATTTTTTACTCATTGAAAAAAAAAAACTACAAGTCTGGTTATTGTTTAATTAGTTTCTTGTGTGGTTTTCTTGCTTGTGGAGGTTAATATGGCAATACCAAAATTTCTGAATCAGTGTCTTAAAAAAAATACAGAGGATGGACGATGTGCTTACTTACTCATTATGTCTGCATTGATCTAGCAATATATACCTAATCTGTTAAAATAGCTACCTTACCAAAATAATTCCTAGGTTTCAGCAAGGGGGAAAAATTGTTTTCAGCATACATTTTACAGCAAGTTATCTATTATCTCAGTTTCATCAAGCATAAGTTACTTTCATCTTAGCAGAAGTTATCCTGGCTCTGCTTCTGATCTTCTGTGCATTAGCACTTTGTTGCATTTTCTATGCAGTAATATGTTATAAGGTAATAATTCTTAATCAAATGTCAGGTGTCAGTTCTGAATAGCCACATTCACTCCATCAACGACAACGTGACAGTAGACCAGGCAGCAACCGACTATGAGTTTGTCATTCGCCAGCTGGTCAAAGTTCGAACACTAGATGTCTCGGAAAGCAACGACTGTCCCAAATTCGACCTTATACTCCTGAGCATTGGCTCTGACGGCCATGTAGCCTCCCTCTTCCCTGGGCATCCAGCCCTTGAGCTGAGAGAAGACTGGGTCACTTACATCACCAACTCTCCCGTGTCTCCACCCGAAAGGATCACCTTCACCCTTCCTGTCATCAACTCCGCTTCCAATGTCGCCATTGTCGCAGTGGGGGAAGATAAGGCCAGCGCAGTGCAGCTTTCCATTAATCAAGGCAACACTGACGTGCTCAGTGGTTGCTCAGTGCCAGCGAGGATGGTTCAGCCGACTGAAGGCAAGTTGGTTTGGTTCCTAGACAAGCCAGCTGCATCATCAGTCCTCAGTGACCAATAACGATGGCTAGCTCTTTGCCCTCAGCCGGCAGTGGTACAGTTAGTGGAGTCTGTCATCTGTGAATGGGTGTATGTAGGTGGAGCTCGCTCTCTCTCCCCCTCACTCTCTTTTGTTTCTCTTTTTTGTGGGATTGTGGGGGGTTTTAATGTACTTGTCATGATGAGAGTGTTAGCACAGGGAAATAAATAAAGCAGTTTCGGCTCAGTAGTTAACGAGGGTCTTTTGCGGTTGGGAAATAGTTGAGAACAGGAGTGTATGTCATATGGTGTAAAACTCAATGAGATGCTATTCTGGAAATTAACTGTAGGTTCTGAATTAAGCGCTCAGTTTTGAATTAAGTGCTCTTCCATCTCTTCCATCTCTTTTGTATGTGATTTGTTGAAACTGGTTGCATATCAAGACAGTTTTACAAACTCGTTGCATATCAAGACAGTTTTACCTTCTGTTGAGGCTGTGTACGATTGTTGGTGCGCTTTCGTGTGCTATGATTTAATTAGCTTCAGTGCATGAAAATTTTTACTCTGCATATAACCGAAAATAAAGAAAAACATATGCCAAATGATAGTGAGATGTCAGGCTTTTCTACGCAAAATCTTAATGTGAGTAAATCTATCATATGTGAACTTCTTCTTAACTACACCGTTGCTGATGCTTTCTTACAAACAGTAAACGCCATTTCTTCATAATTTTTAGCACTATTAAGCGTTGCTAAAACTCTTAAGATAAGAGCCCTTAAGCTATTTTTTTAGATTGATGCTAAAACTAAAATTCACTCGTTTCATGCTTCTGTTTCTTGAACAAGACAGCATCATAAAAGAACACCATAGAAAAGAGAGAAACATGTTGTTAAAGAGAACAAAGCTTAAGTAAATGCTCGAGCCAAGTAAGAATGCAATATTCACCAACTAAACAGAAAGCAGTGAATAAGATACCATAGGAAATCTCATGCCTTGTTTCAAGGGTGTTAAAGTATGAGAGAGAGTCTTGGGTAAATTTTCATTCAATTGGATAATAAGTATATATATATATGAGAAATATGAAGAACCTTGGTACCAAGTTGCTTAAAGCAACTTGGTAGCGATGTGGCCTAATCTTGCCCTTACATCACACCTCGAAGATAGAGCCTCAACCACCCATCACCAACTCCAATGTAGATGTAGGGACAAGATTAGGCCACATCACTACCAAGTTTCTCCATTTCTCTCTCTCTCTC
>BQKN01000611.1:724308-736871 GCA_022839385.1 Asparagus kiusianus
AAAAAGAATTTTCCAAATTGCATTTCCCATTTGTGAAAAATCGTCATTTTGCAAAATAATTCAAAACACGAAAATGTAAACATGTGAAATTTGATGTTTTGACATAAACCAGCTTTTGAAACTTTGTGAAATGTTTCTATAGACTTAGTAAAATGTGTATAAACTGATATTGAAGTCTATAAACTAATAAGACAATATTTTCACAAAATTGCATATTCTATGCAATGTTTTCAAAAACACAATAGTAAATATGAAATATATGATTTCATATTATAAACATGAAAACCCAAAAACCATGCATGTATATATATAACTATATATATACATATAAAACAAAACTTATGTATATATATAACTATATATATATATATACGAAGAAACCAATAAATGTGTGTGTATAGATATTGAGCTTAGAGTATATAACACACATAATATAAAATCTAAAACTACATTACCCAAGTAATCTTGATCTTCAATTAAGCTTGACTTGGTACACTTGCGGATGAAGCTTGAACTTGATCTTTAACTTGAATTGTATGTTGCTTCACTCCACAATTCCGCCAACCTCCATTGGATATCATCGTGTAGGCGCAATTCCATCCATCCTCCAACTCGTTGTTTGCCTAGAATAAATACAAAAACACAAACACTAGACAAACAACATTAGTTATAAATTATTTGTAAATCATCATCAAAACAAGAAGGCCAACAGAAGTTTGCTACTACGTGGACTTGGAGTTAAGGAAGCACCGAGCAATTCAGCCGTTTCAACGTCAAGTCGCCGACACATCCTCCAAACCATCGACTGAAGAGTGGGTTCTCATCAAGAGGACTCGTTCGACGAGGGAAGATCACATCAAAAAAACACCATGCACGTACTTCACACACTCGCGCTCTTATGAAGAAGGAAGAGGTGGCCAAAAAGCCACCAAAACCCCACAAGGTTTGGATGCCAAAGTCCAGAACTACGCGAAAACTGAGTTTGCGAACACCTAAAAGTGTTTCCTATAGCCGAGACACCATTAGCTATCTTGCAACCCAAGACAGCCAATGGTGTAGCCGAGACACCTTAGTTTGTCTCGCCAAAATCAGAGACACTTCCCCCTGTCTCGTCCAAACAATAGCTCTCACGGCCATTTCTTCGCCTCCGTCACCTGTCATACCTCCCGTGAAGCCTCATGGTAGTGTTAATCTGTCCAGATTCAAGATAATGATGGCAGATCGCCTTGATCCTTTTAATGAAGATTGAGGCAAAGCCATTATTAAAAAACGCTTGGGTCCGGTGGATAAATCCCAAGTGACTCTTCATGATGGGGGTCGTACACGCCCTCTCGCTAAGCCAAAGTCAGTTCCTGTCTCCATCCACTTAGGGGTTCAGACCCAAGAGCCCGTTGAGATTCTACATTCGCAAGGGGGTGGTTCCAAACATATGACTCATTAGAATGCCAACAATGCTTTATGCCCTCGGAAGAAGGCATGTCCATCAAAAGACAACGTTACACCTGGGAGTCAAACCAACAGGCGACAGGTTACTCCGGTCATCATGCCGATAAGTTGTACTATCAGGCTGGGGGTACGAACAAATCTCGGAAGAGAAATATTTGAGAAACAAACTCTCATCGTCCTTGTGAGAGGTTTATCAGAGCAATATTATCAGAGTGTAGCTGCTCCAAGACTGCTCCACAGAGGGTCACATTGTTCCAAAGGCTTTCCACCAAAGTGTCAAAGACCAAATCAAGACACTTCCGTAAGAAAAGATAAGCCGAATTCCCAAAAGTTACCATTAATATGGCTTATAAAGGAAAGTCAAAACGATGCTCGACCAACTCCAGTCCTGACTCTTATATGGGGATATCCCAACATATAACTCGACTCCAAATGGGAATGATCAGACGTAGGGATTATCATAGGATGCATAAAGGAATATCCTCAGATGATGAAGTATCGGACGCTTGCTCTATAGTTGCTTTAGATGAAATAAAGTCTAGCATGAGACTAACCCGCGAGACATTCACTATCACTCCTGATTAGCTAGCTAAAATGCTTCAAGAAGCTTTGCCTAAGCAGAGAGAAGAAATTCGAGCTGAAATGAAGATGGAGATGGAATTAGCCATGTAACAGATGGGGGAGTTGCACACTCAGTCTCATCAACAAACTGAGCCAAGTCAGGGAGCTGAATCTAGTCATTGTGCTCAAAACGACGCAGATGATAGCAACACAAATGTGGATGAACACATTTTTCCCAACAACCATAACACTAGGGGTGGTGTAGGCTGTCTAAAATCACAATAGATAGCTTATTCCCCATCAAACACCGATGATGAAAGTTACAATCTGACGACTTCCAGAAGGCTACAATTTGAAGACTTTTACGTAGATCGCTGAAGGTTACAATCTGATGACCTTCACGACAACCGATAAGAGCTCTAGTTTAACAACATTCACAATCAACATCGGGAGTTACAATCTGACGACTCTCATATTCTCAAGGAGCCAAGACGAATATTACAAGACAATGATCTTTGCAATGCTATGACAAAAGAGATTAATTGTTGATAATCTCTTCAAAGAAAGACGCAGAACTCATCACCGTGCTCTAAGACCAAAAACGCGGAGGTCCTCCCCGTGTATCAACACCAAAACGCGGAGGTCCTCCCCGTGTGTCAACAGTAAAACGCTGGAGTCGGATTCGCGTTACAACATCAAAACGCGAGAGTCGAACCCACGTTACAACATCAAAATGCTAAAGTCGAACCCGGGTTACAATATTAAAACGCTGGGGTCGGACCCACGTTTTTCAACGCCCAGCGGGTACCCAACTCCGCGTCTCCAGTCTAAAACGCGGAGTTAGGGTCCTGAACGCCAACTTGGGCGTTTGACTCGTTCAAGCACGAGATGAACGGTTGTAGGAACCGTTTTCCCTCCATGATCTGAGGGATTTCCGCCCCACTTGGGAGCAGATTAAGGGGGGGCGGTTACACCCCTCTCAACCCCATTATGGAGAGAATTTAGGGGGCGGTTACACCCCTTAATTCCCTATAAATATGGGTAAACTCAATTGAGTTCAGGCTGGCATTTTTCGGATCTGGGACTTGGCAGCAAAGGGGGAATTTCTTGGAGCAGAAAGGGTCTGAAGGGATCGGCATCATTCTCCAACGGAGATCATCTTCAACTCCAGCAACGAGGAGCTTCCTGCAGCGACAAAGTTTCTTGAAGCCTTCGGCCTTGGCTTGTCAAATCGATTTTTGGTTAAATCAACCCTTTCATAGAGTTTTAAACTCATTCAGAGTTATTAACTCATCAAGAGTTTCAAACTTGCCACGCAAGTTCTCCATAACGTCAAATCGTGAGGAGGAGATATTGTTCCAGTGAATCAAGACGTGCGGATCATCAACGGAGAGTAAACTCGACGCGAGCATTCGAGGGAGGCACTCCATCGCCACCGTGAAGAACCCAGGTT
The DNA here is from genome assembly GCA_022839385.1 of Asparagus kiusianus. Lineage (NCBI taxonomy): Eukaryota > Viridiplantae > Streptophyta > Magnoliopsida > Asparagales > Asparagaceae > Asparagus > Asparagus kiusianus. The sequence continues at coordinate 727,769 of BQKN01000611.1, forward strand.
TAAACAAAGGGGAGAATCAAATTCGTTCTCCTCTCTTTTGTAATCGGAATCCAAATTGTAATTGATTTTGAGAGAATACAAGTCTATTTTATTTCACTGTCTCTTTACTACAAATTTTCCCGCATACAAAAGATGGCGACTCTGCTGGGGACTAGCTTCTCTGACGAAGAAGTGGTGGTGCAATCCGATGTTCATCTCACTGGAACGACCGTCGAAACTCTCGTGGTAGAGTTTGAACAAGCCAAGTTTGAGGAGGCTATCTCCTCCGGATCCCTTAGCCCCAAGGCTATGCGTAAGATCCACAAAGTTTCTAAGGAGACTAAAGCTCTAATTGTGGCCGACCCATCAAAGGGCTGTCTCCCCTGGGGGTTGCACTGTTCATACAGTCCCCTCTCTGAAAGTCGATCCTCCAACCAACGCGAGCTTCGCGTTCGTGAGTCTAAACGCGACCCTGAGCTTCGTGTTTCTACTTTAGAACACGAGCCTCGTGTTTATGAGCCCAAACATGAGCTTCGTGAGAACCAGACTGAACGTGGCCCTCAATGGCACGTTTTACAGCCAAATCGCGAACCTCAAGCCTTCGTTGAACGCGAACTTCAACTTCGCGTTTTCAAGTCAAAACACGACCTTCGCGTCGACAATGAAGAACGCGACCCTCATGTCGCCAAACCAAAATGCGACCTTCGCGTTTCAAGTGCCAAACGTGACCCTCGCGTTTCAAGTGCCAAACGCGACCTTCGCGTCTCAGGTGCCAAACGCGACCCTCGCGTTTCAAGTGCCAAACGCGACCTTTGCGTCTCAGGTGCCAAACGCGACCCTCGCGTCCCAACTTCCAAATCCAATACAGAAGTTGGTGTATAACATAGAGCTTCGGGGCGCTGCCCCCTGGACCCCCGGCTCGCCCCTGGCCAGGGGGTCCGAGGGGGATGGAATACTCTGCGTAGCGTGACTAGGTTGAGGGGCGGATATAAAAAGTTCATGGATTCAAGGCATCTCAACCAGGTCCATGTTCACTAAGAGCCAGTCCTGTCCAATCATGGACTGGGGGTTCTAATTCAAACCTCACAATCAGTGAGAAATTCTCGAGTCTTTACAACAGACTTGAGAGAGTTCATATTAAGAGAAAGACCGATACAACAAGTCATTCGTTCATTCTAATGTGAACGACTGATTCCTACGGTCCTCTCCGGATGTCAATGCTGCTCATATGCGGCCAAACCATTGGTGTTCGACCAATTTATGAACATTGGTTTGCTCGACCAACGACGACGTTTTCACAGAAAGAAGTCTCCAGAGACTTAATATCCCGGGGTCACTATAAATGTGATCGGTAGAGGGAAAGCCTCAGGTCCTAGTTCTGATGATTCTGAGACAAGTTGTTCATTGACCGTTAGAGAAATCGCCAATGAGTTTGAAGGAGTCTACCAACGCACTCGGACGCGAACATGAGCCATTCCCTCTGTCAACTATCGGAGGTTAGCCAAAGGAACCAATTCTGATGATGAACACTCAGCCATTGCAGAGTCCCAATCATCAAGCTTTTTTGTAGAACATGAGAGCTCCGCTTATATGACGCGAAACCATGAAGATCTCGCAAAGAGACTTGATGAGCAAGAAGCCATGCTCAAATCTCAGCAGGAGGCCATCAATGAACTCCTGGCCCTGTTGACTCAACTCGTCACAGACAAGGCCAAATCTCAAAAGACAGATTCGCCACTCAGGCAAGAATCTTCCAAAAGGGAAAGAACATCTTCGTCCCGACCTCACACAAGCAAAGGAAAGGAAAAAATGGTTGATGACACGGCTTCTGACCAAGAAGCATACAACCTAGAATCTTCCTCTGATGAAGGAAGAGAAGCTAAGAATGAGCAAAATCCTCAGTCGGCTAAAATCGAAGAATTGGAAGCCCGCCTAAATGTCATTGCTAACAGAAGCGAGCTCCAAGATGAGGGAGTTACCAGGCCTTATCCTGCCGAATGGGATGCAGCCCCTTATCCTCCAAAATTCAAGGTCCCGACGCTACAAACTTTTGACGGTACGGGATCACCGAACCAACATATCTATCATTTCAAGTCACAGACTGGGAATGTGATATCAAACAACGCCATACTGGCTCGATTGTTCATTAGCACCCTCAAGGGAGTTGCCTTTGAATGGTTCAGGAAACTGCCTGCCGGATGTATCCAAAAGTGGGCAGATTTAGAGAGACTCTTCCTATCAAGATTCTTTGAAGAGGATACCGAAGTCTCCATCCATACTCTTCTCGCCACTAAGCAGAAGAAGATGGAGTCCGTCAAAGCCTTTGTCAAAAGGTTTCGAAACATGGCTCTACGATGTTCGTCAGGAATGACACAGTCTACACTAGTAGAGACCTGTCGACACAACTTGCAAACCGACCTCCTAGCCCGAATAGGAGTTGCAGAATGCTGTTCCTAGAGACAACTAATCTCTCAAGATGAACAGGCTCAAAAAATTATTGCCAGGATCAAAGCTGAAGAACAAAGTAGGCAGGATCAACCTGAGCGATCGGACCAAGCCTAATCTTCTCCTGAGTAATCGGACCAAGCTCACTCTTCCCAGTCAGAACCGGAAGATACTACGGCTGCTGAAGCCAATCCTCTTCAGTAGGATGGCAGGTCTAATAACCATCACGTTAACAGACACATCTGATAGCAAACTCGTTAGATAGTGGCCTACTAAGCGATGTGCCATGTTTACCTTTTTTTCCCCTTGCATTTGTTCAAGACTGGGGGTTAGTTTATTAGTAGTTCATTGGATTATTAGTAATAAATTTTCTGAGATGCTATGTTTAATAGAATACCTCTGTTAACCATAAAATCTACCAAAACTGTCATGTCCATCAACTTGTCAATCCGCTTCAATAGGATGACAGATCCACAAAACTATCACGTTAACATTTACCTCTGATAGTCCATCAACTTATCAATCCGCTTTAATAGGATGGTAGGTCCACTAAAACTATCACGTTAATGATCACCTCTGATATTCTGTTTTCTCCAGATTCCCCCACTAATCCTCTTCAAGTAGGATGGTGGGTCTATCAAAACTATCACGTTAATGATTACCTCTGATAGTCTATTCCCTCCAAATTCTCTTGCCAACCTCTTCAAGTAGGATGGCAGGTCCACCAAACTATCACGTTAACATTTACCTCTGATAGTCCATCAACTTGTCAATCTGCTTTAATAGGATGGCAGGTCCACTAGAACTATCATGTTAATGATCACCTCTGATAGTCTGTTTTCTCCAGATTCCCCTACTAATCATCTTCAAGTAGGATGGTGGGTCTATCAAAACTATCACGTTAATGATCACCTCTGATAGTCTGTTTTCTCCAGATTCCCCCACTAATCCTCTTTAAGTAGGATGGTGGGTCTATCAAAACTATCACGTTAATGATTATCTCTGATAGTCCATTACCTCCAAATTCTCTTGCCAATCCTCTTCAAGTAGGATGGCATGTCCACAAAACTATCACGTTAACATTTACCTCTGATAGTCCATTAACTTATCAATCCGCTTCAATAGGATGGCAGGTCCACTAAAACTATCACGTTAATGATCGCCTCTGATAGTATGTTTTCTCCAAATTCCCCCACCAATCCTCTTCAAGTAGGATGGCGGGTCTATCAAAACTATCACGTTAATGATTACCTCTGATAGTCTATTCTCTCCAAATTCTCTTGCCAATCCTCTTCAAGTAGGATGGCGGGTCCATAAAAACTATCACGTTAACAGTTACCTCTGATAGTCAAACTCATCAGATAATGGCCTACCTAGTGATGTGGCTCTACTCCGACTTCATGGATAGTGCCTCACTAGGCGATGTGCCTTGTCTACCTCTTTTTATTCCCCTAAGTCTTAATCAAGACTGGGGGTTGATTACTTGGAATCCACTAGATTAAGAGTAACAAATCTTTCACATCGTCGAGTTAACATTATACTTCCGACGATCATCACCCCCCACAGAGTATGAATGCAGCTTGCATCACTCCCAATTTGTCACGTTAATAATACACCTCTGGCAATCAACTTATCAATCCTTACCAATAGGATGATAGGTCCTCAAAATTGCGCAAATCACAATCTTCCCCAGCAAGACACAAAGTCTTTAAAATCTTATTCAAATCACAAGTATCAAAACTCATCGCTTCCGATGATAAACTCACCTAGCAAGTCTCCCTAGCGAGACGCTAATTCCCAAGACCTTGTGCAAATCACAAGTACACATTCTCTTGTCAAGTTAATAATACACCTCTGACAATCCACTTATCAATCCTCATCAATAGGATGATAAGTCCCCAAAGTTGCTCCAATCGTAACATTCTCTTGTCACGTTAACACCAAACCTCTGATAAATCCACTTAGCAATCCTCTTCAATAGGATGATAAGTCCAAAAAGTAGCCATGATCGCCACAAATTCCTATCATGTTAACACCAAACCTCTGACAAATTCACTTATCAATCCTCATCAATAGGATAATAAGTCCACAGAGTTACCCCGATCGTAACAAATTCTTATCATGTTAACATCAAACCTCTGACAACCAAATCAACTTATCGACTCTCTTCAATAGAGCGATAGGTCCCCAATGTTGCTCCAATCGCAACAAAATTCTGTCACGTTAACATTATACCTCTGACAAATCCACTTATCAATCCTCGTCAATAGGATGATAAGTCCGCAAAGTTGCCCTGATCGTAAAAAATTCTTGTCATGTTAATACCATACCTCTGACAAATCCACTTATCAATCCTCGTCAATAGGATGATAAGTCCACAAAGTTGCTCTAATCGCAACAAAATTCTATCACGTGAACATCATACCTCTGACAAATCCACTTATCAATCCTCGTCAATAGGATAATAAGTCCACAAAGTTGCTCCGATCGCAACAAATTCCCGTCAAGTTAACATCACACCTCTGACGACTAAATCAACTTATCGACTCTCTTCAATAGATCGATTGGCCCATAAAATACTGTTAGGCTAACATCACACCTCTAACAGTCAAACCCCCAAATGAACTTATTAATCTTTTTTCAACAAGAATAGCAAGTTTTCATTATAGAATCCCTAGTGGATTAAAGATTTTCTAGAATTATCCTAGTGATAATACAGAAAATTTCAGAATTTCACACTAAGTGAAAATTCATGCCAAGTTAATATTACACCTCTGGCGCTTTTAACTTTCTTTCGGTGTTTCGAATAACACAGGAAGAAACAATGACAAATTCTACGTATTCAATATCGTAGCCAGTGATTATCATTAAATCAATAATCTCTGAATCCATACCTTACACGCATGAGGGACTTTATCTTGATCCCTAATTAGAGATAAGTCTACGCCTAACACGCGTTGCCGGTTAGTCTTTTGCCATGAAATGGACACCAAAATCCATGCCTTACACGCATGTGGAATTTTATCCCGAATCCTAAGAAGGGATAAGTCGATGCCTAATATGCGTTGCCGGTTAGTCTTTCACCGTAAAAAGGACAAAAGTCTACGTATTCAACATCATAGCAGGTTGTTATTAATAACGTCGAAATCCATGCCTCGAATGCATGAGGGACTTTATCTCGATCCCTAATTAGAGATAAGCCTACGTCTGACACGCGTTGCCGGTTAGTCTTTTCCTGTAAAAAATGACAAAGTCTATGTATTCAAAATCATAGCGCTAAGACTAAGTGAGTTCATTCTTTTAGCACAATGTTACATGTGGCTGAGGGTTTGCCAAAAATCCTACGCATGTTTGCAGGTTCATCAGCTTAATGGACGTGAGCCGAGACTTGAAACAGATGAGCTAAAGACAATTCTCAAAAACTTAGTCAAAAATACACGGAAGCCGCTTCCATGTCTTAAGTTAAAACGCTGAGGTCAGACCCGCGATGCAAAAACCAAACGCCAAGGTCAGAACCGCAATGCAAAAATTGAACGCCGAGGTCATAACCGTATTCCAAATTCAACATGCAAGGGGGAGACCCGCGTCTCAAGTTCAAAATACAGGGTCCACCCCCGCATTCCAGAAGCAGGATTATGGCGCATACCTTCACACAGGTCCTACATGGCAAATCCCTTCAACCAAGATACCTTCGAAGCGAGTGCATAGAATGACTCCTTTACGACAAGGAATCAATAGCTCCAGGATCAGAGTTGAGATCCAAAGTATTCCGAAAATTCGTCCCAGTCAACCGCGAACTTTTAAAAACTTTGGAGGGGGTTCTGTAGGCTGTCTAAAAATCACAATAGATAGCTTATCCCACATCAAACACTGATGATGGAAGTTACAATCTGACGACTTCCAGAAGGCTATAATTTGAAGACTTTCACGTAGATCGCTGAAGGTTACAATCTGATGACCTTCACAACAATCGATGAGAGCTCTAGTTCAACAGCATTCACAATCAACATCGGGAGTTACAATCTGACGATTCTCATATTCTCAAGGAGCCAAGACGAAGATTACAAGACAATGATCTTTGCAATGCTATGACAAAAGAGATTAATTGTTGATAATCTCTTCAAAGCAAGACGCAGAACTCATCACCGCGCTCTAAGACCAAAACGCGGAGGTCCGCCCTGTGTATCAACACCAAAACGCGGAGGTCCTCCCGTGTGTCAACAGTAAAACGCTGGAGTCGGATTCGCGTTACAACATCAAAACGCGAGAGTCGAACCCACGTTACAACATCAAAATGCTGGAGTCGGACCCGCGTTACAACATTAAAACGTTAGGGTCGGACCCGCGTTTTTCAACGCCCAGCGGGTACCCAACTCCGCGTCTCCAGTCTAAAACACGGAGTTAGGGTCCTGAACGCCAACTTGGGTGTTTGACTCGTTCAAGCACGAGCTGAACGGTTGCAGGAACCGTTTTCCCTCCATGATCTGAGGGATTTCCGCCCCACTTGGGAGAAGATTAAAGGGGGGCGGTTACACCCCTCTCAACCCCATTATGGAGAGAATTAAGGGGGCGGTTACACCCCTTAATTCCCTATAAATATGGGTAAACTCAATTGAGTTCAGGCTGGCATTTTTTGGATCTGGGACTTGGCAGCAAATGGGGAATTTCTTGGAGCAGAAAGGGTCTGAAGGGATCGGCATCATTCTCCAACGGAGATCATCTTTAACTCCAGCAACGAGGAGCTTCCTACAGCGACAAAGTTTCTTGAAGCCTTCGGCCTTGGCTTGTCAAACCGATTTTAGGTTAAATCAACCCTTTCATAGAGTTTTAAACTCATTCAGAGTTATTAACTCATCAAGAGTTTCAAACTTGCCACGCAAGTTCTCCATAACGTCAAATCGTGAGGAGGAGATATCGTTCAAGTGAATCAAGACGTGCGGATCATCAACGGAGAGTAAGCTCGACGTGAGCATTCGAGGGAGGCACTCCATCGCCACCGTGAAGAACCCAGGTTTAAACAATGGGGAGAATCAAATTCGTTCTCCTCTCTTTTGTAATCGGAATCCAAATTGTAATTAATTTTGAGAGAATACAAGTCTATTTTCTTTCACTGTCTCTTTACTACAAATTTTCCTGCATACAGGTGGTCCGGTTATTCCTCCTCAGCCTCCCCAACATCCCCCAAAGAAAAATGAGGGCGGAGATAATAAAATGATGGAAGAGCTTGTGAACAAGGACAATGCCTTGATGTCTGCTCAAGAGGTGAAGAAGATTGGTATTCCTTGCCCATATCCGAGAGAGTAGGAGTCAATCTCGTATCCGATAAAGTTTAACCTGATTAACTTCACGCCGTTTGACGGGAAAGGCTCGCCAACTCAATACTTGATCTACTTCAAGTATCACTTGGGTATGATTTCTGGTAATGAGCCATTGATGGTATAGTCATTCGTAGGCACCTTTACGGGGTTGCCTTCGATTGGTATCGACGTCTCAAGCCAGGGAGCACTAATAGTTGGAATGACATGGAAAATATCTTCCTCAGTAATTTCTTCGATGATGACACTAAGGTATCAATCGGAACTCTTCTAGACGAGAAGCAGAAGAGCGGAGAGTCGGTCAACACCTTCATTAAATGCTTTCGAAGCAAAGCAATGAACTATCACGATCCAGTCACGAAAAAGTTCATACTGCAGACATGCCACAAAAATCTCTCCCTTGATGTTCTGGAAGCGATGGGCATTATCCCATCCAAGACTTGGAAGGAACTGAAGGTACACGGAGAACAAGTTGAACATTTTCTCAAAAGAAAGAAAGCTGAGAGAGGTCAACCGACGACACCTGCAACTGCTATGAACGCCAATCAAACGTCACATCTGAAATTACCCTAGAAGGGGGTGAATAGGGTAATATGCTAATCTAATCCGATTTAATGCTAATTTAGAAGTTATTAACAAATTATCCTAGCAAGTATGATATTCAACAAGATATATACACGGATATGTAATAAAGGGCAAATAAACATGAAATGATATAAACAAGATAGTGGACAGATGAGCAATGCAAACATAAGAAAATAATCACGGAATTTGGTCCTTCCGACCTACGTCTCCACTCCCCACTCTTGGGGAGAATTCACTATCATAATAGGTTTTCAACGTTCACCCAAAGCGTTTACACCTCACAATTTTGATTTTCTAGCTCACAAAAAACTTTCACAACTCACACTCTTGCAATCACACTCTACAACCTCAAGTATTGGTCTCTCAGGTGTCGCCTTCCTCAAGTGCTTGGCTTTACTATCTTTCCCTATGCTTTACTACCAACGTCACTCCTCTTGGTATCGACCACATCTCTCACCACAAACTCCTCTTGGTGTATTACAAAGTGTATCTCACTATAAGCACAATAAAAATGTTTGTTCTCTACAATAGATGAGAACTCAATGTAGCTCACTCTCAATGATACACTCCCCACGACCCAAATATACTCAATGTGATAATACTAAAAGCTCAAGGGGTGTGTGTGTAATCAATAAGTAAATCAAATATAAACTCAAGCTTAATAAAAATGATAATCAAACAATTATAAATGTAAAGCTAGAATTGAGTTTAGAAAATCTTCCCTAGAAATCAAGAGAGAGAGAGAGAGAGAGAGAGAGAGAGAGAGAGAGAGAGAGAGA
>BQKN01000611.1:745977-790825 GCA_022839385.1 Asparagus kiusianus
ATTTGTTTTTATTGTTTCTTGTCTATTTTCCCTTTGCATATATATATCCTTGCATATATCACATTGAATATTCATTTTGTTAGGATATATTTGTTAATTAATTTTAATCGGCATTAATATCTAATAAGATTAGCAATAACCCTATTCATCCCCCTCTAGGGTACTTTCATCTGTAAGAGTCAAAAATTACATATAAATTCCCGGATACTACTCAAGACGAGGAGGATACGATTAACGTAATCATCCGAGTCAAAGAAGATCATCTGATACCAAAATGAAATAATGGAACACGTGAAAAGATGGAATGAAGAAGTGATGGAATGCGCAAAACGACAAAACGCGGAACGAGACATGCATCAGTGTGTCTCACCTGCGAGACACAATAATGTGTCTCGCCGGCGAGACAAAACATGTGTCTTGCACTCATCTACGAAGCACGAAGTGTTTTTTGCCCAGTCAGACACCCAAAACACATTTTTTGATAATTTCTTAAGATTCGTGCATTCCAGTGGCTTCCTAACTGCCTTGGGAGTATTATTAAACGTGGGAAAGTGGTTATTAACCGAAGATACGTTCAAATCACGAGATCTTATCCACAAACTTGGCATTCAACGCATATAAATACCCCCTTCGTGCATTTATGAAGAGGAGAGATGTGTGACTAACGAGATCTGAATTCTTAGGCGAGGTGTTGACGTTTTGAGTAGAGAGACACGAAATTCAGAGAGAAAAAAGGAAAGATCTTGGTGAACTTCTGTATAAAGAGGAAGATTTTAAGAGATCTGCAGGCCTTCACCCCTTCCCTTGAGATCAAACCTTATTTTGATATCGAGAAGAGTATTAATCTCACCTTGCTGAGGTTATTTACTCCTGTTCTCATTTCTAAAACCAAATAAGAACACTAATCCTTCTTCACGATCAATCCGGATTTGTGAATCGGTGGTCTACGGGCTAACGCATCCCCGGTACATGTAAAGATCTCACACAAGCAACGATCGATAAACGATCTCTGCGTGTGTTTCTAGGAGGATTTCTCTGTTTGTTTCTCTTGTAAAGTGAAGTCTTATAAAAGACTCACTCTTTTATTTCTATTTGTAATCGATAAACGATTATAATGGAAGTTGCAAAGAAATTGATTTCTGACGCAAACAATATCATCTACATAAATGATTAATAAAACTCTACCACGTGATGTAGTGCGAACAAATAAAGAAGCATCTTGATGACTCTCCATAAAGCCCGCCTTGAGCACGACATCGCGAAAATACTCAAATCAAGCGTGAGGTTCCTGTTTGAGACATAAACAGCACGATGAATGAGACATACGTGTCCCGGAGGAATATTGGACCCTAGAGGCGGTTGCATATATATTGTCTCAGATAAAGAGCCATAGAGAAAAGCATTCTTGATATCCATCTGGTATAAGGATCAATGATGAACAGCAGTAATCGCAAGTAGAGTACGAACTGTGAGCATCTGAACAACAGGAGCATGTTTGGGTCAGAATTTATTTTCTTCATTGTATAACTCATTACAACTTTAGTCGTTATAATAAGTCCAAAAAAGACGATATTTTTATAAGATCTTACACAATAAAAAAAATAATGAAAATTATAATCTCCTTCAAACAATACACAGCAGAGAACGTTTATTACCTATCGCTATTTGCGTGGGATCTTTGCCTGTATCGGGGTTTATCCGTGGACTGCCTACGAACTGGATCCGATTGTCAGAATAATCGATCAGAGCTCCTACTTCACCAAGAAAGTAATCGCTGATGTACTGATATCAACCAAGCGAAATTAGTACTCTTCTCAAGATTAAGACCAAGCCTAATCTCAAGGAAAGGGGGTAGGGGCTTCGGATCCTTCGAAATACTCTTTCTTTAGCTGAAGTTCGCCGGGATCTAGCTAGCCTCCTTTGAAATTTTTTGCTCCTTGACTCTTCAATCTAGCAGCACCTCCTTCCCTTGATAATAATTCACCCCCTATAAAAGGATGCCCTAGGCTTGTATTTATAAGGCTTCGGATGCGGTTATTTGGATAAGAACAAAGGATTTAGCCATATCTTCAGTTGATAACAACATAACCCACTAATCAGTTGAGATGCTCGACAATAAATAAATCCTGAGAAAACAACAAAAATAGTCAAAAACGTGTTTGAGGTTCAAGACTACGCAGTAGGTACTACTGACCCGCGGGGGGTGTGGTCAGCCGCGGTTGTCCTGTGCTGGCACGGGTCAACCTCCGCTGACCCGCGCTGGCGCGGGTCAGCCATCACTGACCCTCGTTGGTGCGGGTCAGCTGCCGCTGTCCCGCGTTAGCACGGGTGAATTGGCCTTGGCTGAACTTTTTGGTATTTTGCAATTTTCCAGGACTTGTACTTTCTGTCGTTTTATGTATCTAGTTGTCTTGTTGACTTGTACACTTCGCTAACTTGCTTTATACGCTCGTTAGCTTCTTTACGGTATTTAGAGCTGACCGATAAGCTCGTTGGGCACTTTGGAGCTGATCGACAAGCACGGCGGGCACTTGGATAATCCTTCTTGACTCGGATGATGATGTTCATCGTCTTTCCTTCGTCTCGAGCTACGTACGGATATATATAGACATTTTAGACGCCTACAGATACCCCCTCCAAAGTATTTCAGACTCATTCTTTTATAGAAGAGTCTGGAATGCTTTGGATAAGATAGGCTTTGTTTTCAATCTCTTCGGTATTTTGTTGAGGAGATCACGTAGAAGGACCTGTGAATGGCTTCAATTCTTGACTTCTTCAGCTTCAATCTACTCAGTATTCTACCGAATAGATGAAGTTCTTCTGGCGCTGTGTTTATCATCTGACCATGCTCGAGATCTTGAATTGAAGTTGATGCGTAAGTTTCTGAACTTAGCTCGTGTCGTTGAGTTGATGTTGAACTAACCGTCTTCATCAGGTATTCATATCTAGATCGCAATTGAACTCTCTAGAATCACCCTTTAATATAGAATTTTTCCTTAGCCTTATTTTGGAAAAATTGTCGATGCGTTAATCGGCGTTAACATAGTTTATACTCGTATGTTTACTGGAATCTACACAGTTTAAGCTCTTAAGATATTGGAGCGTGGCGGTTTAAAATGTTAGGGCTGCAGGACCAACTGTTAAAGCTGATTCATCTGCATGTATGTATTTTATCCTGAAGTTATTGGATTCTCAAGTTATGAGACCAACTAATGGAGCTGGTATGTCAATCACTCTCCTATTTATAGGATTTTTAGCAAATCCTCAGCCATCAACCAGTTTGATGAGCCTTTACCGACTACTGTTTGAGTCGGGCTAGCATACAGATTGTTTAAGTCTGTTCTGCATGTAATATTATGCTAAGATAGTCAACTCTCTTAGTGCTACGATATTAAATATGTAGACTTTATCTTTCTCACGGGAATACACTACCCGGCAACGCATGTTAGACGTTGACTTATCCTTACTTAGGATTCAGGATAAAAGTCCCCAGACTCAGATTCTGGTGTCTTCTTCAATCGATAAAAGACTAAACCTGTAACGTGTGTTAGGCGTAGACTTATCTCTATTTAGGAGTCAAGATAAAGTTCCCCGCGCGTGTAAGGCGTGGATTTTGGTGTTATTAATAACGGTCTGTCACAATGTTGAATATGTGGATTTTTATCCTTTTTACGGTCAAGGACTAACTGACAACGCGTGTTAGGCGCTGACTTATCCCTACTTAGACTTCGGGACAAAATTCCCCAGATTTAGATTCTGGTGTTTTCTTCACTCGGTGAAAGACTAAACCGGCAACGCGTGTTAGGTGTTGACTTATCCCTACTTAGGTTTCGGGATAAAATTCCCTGTGCGTGTGAAGCACAGATTTTAGAGTTGAAGGATGGTGTCTTCTCTTGGGGCAAAGATGAAGACGATATTGGAAAGGAAGAGTTTTATATTCTATCTCCAGTTATAAAGGAAACTCAAAGTGGGATTTTCACTTCAAGAATCTGGGAAGGTGAAACTAAGAGTGGGATCTTTATTCTGAGAATCGAAAAAATTCGGATAAACCTAACTGTTGAAAGGTTTGATTATCAAAGTAAAGGTGAATTTCTCGTTTATCGAGAGTGAATTATGGTTTTGGCTCTAACTATAGGAAGGTTTGACCAAGTGGGAGTTTGAGACGACCCTAACTGTAGGAAGGCTTGATCACTCGCTTTAAAAGTAGACCTCTCGTTCATGGAAGGAATCGATAGGGGATTTTGATTTTGACCCTAACTGTAGGAAGGTTTGACCAAATAGGGGTTTGAGATGATCCTAACTGTTTAAAGGTTTGATCGTTCAATTTGTGGACCTCTCGTTTGTGGAAAGAATCAAGAGGGGATTTTGGTTGTGACCCTAACTGTAGGAAGGTTGGATCGAGTGGACAGTGAGAGTAGGAGTATAAATCACAGTGAGAGTGTTGACTTACACAAATCACTGAGTAGGGATTCTTGGTGTCAAGTGATAAGGACTTAACACGAAGGAGTTTGACAATTGTCAAAGACTAGTAGACTAAAATTCCAAGCATCATATTTGGACTCTAATAGTGGGAGTGTTGAGTGCACAGACAAGGTGAGATTTTGAGTGGATTAAACCAGGAAGAATTTTAGTGGATCCACCGTCAATTAATTTGATCAGTGAGGGATTTTGTGGTGGAAGATTATAAATCATCAACAACAGTAGGAGTTTTTTGTGAGGGAAGATTGATCCAACGAAGTGATCAAATCTCATCTCAGTAAAAGAGTGCTTGGAAGTTGATGGAATTGATTTCGACAATGAGATGTGTTTTACCCTTGAACATTCAGAGTCCGAGTGGGAGTTTCTCATTTATCACTTCTTTGCAGTGGTCGGGTTATTCCTAAGAATACACCATATAGCATTCTTCTGGGAACTTCCCGTTACATGAATCATCCACCCACAGCTTCCTTTGTGAAACCGGATCTAACATTATACTTAGTTGGATGACCGGGTTATCCTTAAGAATACCAGGCATGGCACTCTCCAGGAACTTCTCATGAAAGAAAGGAAATAGTTTAGACTCATATACCTGTTGGAGTATGCATGGAGCAGTTTATTCTCATGCACCTGTTGGAGGATTAAGAAGCAGTTTATACTCGTATACTCTTCGAAGTGTGCATTCAGCTTAAATTAGCATTATGATGTCAGCTTCAACCAAGGTTTGGATGTTATTTTTAAGAGAAAAGTAAGCATTGGTAGGATGAAGGATCCTCCTGTGGTACACACAGTACTTTGGATCCGTAGTATTATCAACTTCCTCCTGATTTGCGATATGTAGTAGCTTGATCTTGTTGTTCTTAAGGAGGGATTCGAAAATGGCTGGAACGTCTTCGTCCTTGAATGAGTACTCTTTTTAGAGTCTTGCATCTAAAGTCTTTTGCTGTCTTTAGGGTTGTTATTGTGACGTCTGATTAACATCAAAAACTACTGCAGGTGCCTTCCCCTTACCACGAGAGACGAAGCTTGAGTTCAGAAGGTTAGCCATCGGTTGGCTTCTTTCGCTTTTCTTCCTTCTGAGGAAGCGTTCGGCCTACTCTCCATGCACCTTCAACTCTTTTCAGGTGTTGGACGGTGATACTCCTATAACTTCCAAAATATCAATGGATAGGTTATTAGGACAGGTTTGGAGGATGAAGTCCTTTGTGACTGGATCTCGACAATTCATCGCCTTATTTTAGAAGCCCTTGATGAAGTCGTCAACCCTCTCTTCGTCTTCCTATTTCTCCTCAAAGAGCGTCCTGATGGATACTGTTTGGTTCAAAAGTCACTGTTTTTATTGCCATCGAATCTATTACAACTTTGGTCATTACAATAAACTCAAATAAATAAGAAAAGTCGATCTTTTTATAAGATCTCCTTATACAATAAAAATACAAAAAGTACAACTCTTGTCAAATAGCGCAACAGACGTTTATCACCACCTGCTTGTGTGGGAACTTCGCCTGTGTCGGGGACGTTAATATCCATGGACTACCACGGATCAGATCCGATCGAAAGATTAAGTTGATCAAAGCTCTTACTTCATGAAGGAAGTAATCGCTACAGCGATGATCCTAACCAAGCGAGATCATGGCTCTTCTCGAGATTTAAGACTAAGCTTAAATCCAGAGGAATAGGGGACGGGTCTCAGGTCTCTCGAACTCGACTCTTTATGCATAGGAATTCGCTAAGATCTGCTAACCCTCGCTATAAATTCGTGGCTCCACTCTCCACTTCGGCAGCGTTTCGCCCTCTTGATCTATAGATCTCGAGAAATGGGCACCCGAGCTCGTATTTATAGGCTCCGATTGAGGGGTTTTTGGATCAAAATAAGGGATTCTTCCTTATCTTTAGTTAATAACTAATTAACCATAGTATCAGATCATTTGGGATGCTTAGGAACAAACAAATCCCAAAAGAATCCGCGAAAACAAAAAAAAAACTAGTTTTAGATCGGAACTGGCCGAATCGCCACTTGGAGGATCGGCCATGGCCGAGCCACTGGCCTAGCCAGGTCGTTTTGACGCGACTTGGCCGCTAGGGGCTTTCTTGGTTTTCTGGGCTTTGACTTGTTTCATCGTTTACGCGTATTTCATTATTTCGCTGACTGGTACGCTTCATCGGTTCGCTATGCGTGTTTCATGAACGTGCAGATCTATTGACGATGGCCGATGAGTATACGGACCACTTAAAACAGGCTGATGAGTGCGCGGGCTAATTGGAGGTGTCGGTGAGTGCACTGGACGCTTGGTTCACCGTTCCGGTGGCCGATGAGCGTACGGGCCACTTGACGGTGGCTGATGAGTACACGGGCCACTCGGATAAATCTTCTCGACTTGGATGATGATGTTTATCACCTCCTCTTCATCTCAAGCCATATACGGGAGCCTATAGGAATTTTTAGATACCTACAGATACCCCCTCCAAAGTATTTCAGACTCATTCTTTTATAGAGGAGTCTGGAATGCTTTGGATATGATAGCCCCCACCTTCAGTCGGTGTCAAAGGACCTGTAGCTGGCTTTAATTTTTAACTTCTTTAGCCTTCAGTCTATTCAGTATTTTGTCGAATAGATAAAGTTCTTTCGACGCTGCGTTTATTATCTGACCGTTGTCGAAATCTTGAACTGAAGTTGATGCGTATGTTTCTGAACTTAGCTCTTGTCATTGAGTTGACTTTGAACTGAATATCTTTGTCGGGTATTCATATATGAATGTGATTGAACTCCCTGAAATCATCCTCTAACCTGGAATCTTTCCTTAGCCTTATTTTGGCGAAATCATCGACCCGTTGACAGGCATTAACCTTTGCGTTGACCGACGTTAACCTTTGCTGTAACACGCTAACCTACGTTAACACAGTTTATACTAGTACGTTTATTGGAGTTTACATAGTTTAAGCTCTAAGGGTATAAGAGCATGGCGGTCCCAAATATGAGGCTGCAGGACCAACTGTTAAAGCTGATTCATCTGCATGTATGAATGTTATTGGATCCTCAAGTCATGAGAACAACTAATGGATCTGATGCGTCAATGACTCTCACATTTATAGGATTTTCGACAAAGCCTCAGCTATCAATGAGTTTGATGAGCCTTTACCGACTACCGTTTGAGTCGGACTAACATGCGGATTGTTTAAGTCTGTTCCGTATGTAACGTTGTGCTAAGAGAGTTAACTCCCTTAGTGCTATGATATGGAATACGTAGACTTCGTCTTTCTCACGAGAATAGACTACCCAACGACATATATTAGACGTAGACTTAGGATTTTTGGCAAACCTTCAGCCTTCAACGGATTTGGCGTGCCTTTACCGACTACCGTTTGAGTAGGGCTAGCATGCAGATTGTTTAAGTCCGTTTTATATGTAACGTTATGCTAAAAGAGTTAACTCTCTTAGTGCTACGATATTGAATACGTAGACTTCATCTCTCTTACGGGAATAGACTACCCGGCAACACGTGTTAGGCGCCGACTTATCCTTACTTAGAATTCAGGATAAAAGTCTCCAGACTCAGATTCTGGTGTTTTCTTCAATCGACAAAAGATTAAACTGGCAACGCGTGTTAGGCGTAGACTTATCTCTATTTAGGACTCGAGATAAAGTTCCCCACGCGTGTAAGGCGCGGATTTTGGCGTTATTAATAACGGCCTGTCACAATGTCGAATATGTGGGCTTTTGTCCTTTTTACGGTCAAGGACTAACCGGCAACGCGTGTTAGGTGCTGACTTATTCCTACTTAGGCTTCAAGATAAAATTCTCCAGATTTGGATTCCGGTGTCTTCTTCAATCGGTGAAAGACTAAACCGATAACGTGTGTTAGGCGTTGACTTATCCCTACTTAGGATTCGAGATAAAATTCACCGTGCGTGTGAAGCATAGATTTTAGGAGTTATAATGTTTAAAGATTATGTCTTCTCTTGGGGCAAAAACAAACCCGATACGGAAGAGGAAGAATTTTATATTTTATCTCCCAAAGCTGAAGAAGAAGAATTTTATATTCTATCTCCAGTTGCCAACGGAAACTCAAAGTGAGATCTCCACTTCCAGAATCCGAGAAGATAAAACTAAGAGTGGGATCTTCACTCCGAGAATCAAAAAGATTCGGATAATCCTAATTGTCGAAAGGTTTAATTACCAAACTAAAGGTGGGTTTCTCGTTTATCGAGAGTGAATTATGATTTTGGCTCTAACTATAGGAAGGTTTAACTAAATGGGGGGTTTGAGATGACCCTAACTGTAGGAAGGTTTGATCGCTCGATTTAAAAGTGGGCCTCTCGTTCATGAAAGGAATCGAGAGGAGATTTTGGTTGTGGTCCTAACTGTAGGAAGGTTTGACCAAGTGGAAGGATTAAGACGATCCTAACTTTTATAGGTTTGATCGCTCAATTTGAAAGTAAACCTCTCACTCATGGAAGGAATCGAGAGGGGATTTTGGTTGTGGTCCTAACAGTTGGAAGGTTTGACCGAGTGGGAGGATTGAGACGATCCTAACTTTTATAGGTTTGATCACTCAATTTGAAAGTGGATCTCTTGTTCATGGAAGGAATCAAGAGGAGATTTTGATTGTTGTCCTAACTGTAGGAAGGTTTGACCGAGTGGACAATAGGAGTGGGAGTACAAATCACAGTGGGAGTGTTAACTTGTACAAATCACTCAGTAGGGGTTCTTGGTATCAAGTGATAAGAACTTAACACAAAGAGGTTTGACAATTGTCAAAGATTAGTAGACTAAAATTCCAAACATTATGTCCTGACTCTAACAATGGGAGTGTTGAGTGCACAGACACAGTGTGAGTTTGAATGGATTAAACCAGAAAGAATTTTAGTAGATCAACTATCAATTAATTTGATCAGTGAGGGATTTTATGGTGGAAGATTATAAATCGTTAAAAACAGTGGGAGTTTTTTGTGTGGGAAGATTGATCCAACGAAGTGATCAAATCTCGTCTCAGCAAAAGAGTGCTTGGAAGTTAGTGAAACTGATCCCGGTAATTGGACGTGTTTCACTCTTGGAAGCATTTAGAGTTCAAGTGGGAGTTTCTTATTCATCCCCTTTTGTAGCGACCGGGTTATTCCTAAGAACACCACATATAGCATTCTTTCGGGATCTTCCCGTTACATCCATCCCCAGCTTTCTTTGTAAAACTAGGTCTAACGTTGTACTCAGCTGAATGGTCGGGTTATCCTTAAGAATATCACATACGATATTCTTCCAGGAACTTCCCATTAAAATTAGGAAATAGTTTAGACTCGTATACCCGTTGGAGTATTGAAAAGAAGTTTATACTCGTATACTCTTCGGAGTGTCATTCGGCTTAATTTAGCGTTATAACACCAGATTCAACCAAGGTTTGGATGCTATTTTTGAGAGTAAAGCAAGCCTTGGTAGGATGAAGGACTCTCCTGTGGTACGCACAGTACTTTGGATCCGAAGTATTATCAGCTTTCTCCTGATCTGTGATAGGTGGTAGCTTGATCTTGTTGTTTTTAAAGAGGGATTCGAAAATGGCTGGAATGTCTTCGTCATTGAAGGAGTACTTTTTTTGGAGTCTCAGATCCGAAGTCTTTTGCTGTGTCCGGGATTGCTGTTATGACGTCTGATTAGAATCAATAACAACTGTAGGGGCCTTCCCTTTACCACGAGAGACGAAACTTGAATTTGGAGGGTTAGCCATCGGTTGGCTCCTCTCGGCCTTCTTCCTTTTGAGGAAGTGTTTGGCCTGCTCTCTGTACATCTTTAACTCTTTCCAGATATTAAAGGGTGCTACTCCCATAACTTCTAACACATCCAAAGAGAGGTTGTTGTGACAGGTTTAGAGGATGAAGTCCTCTGTGATCGGATCTCGGCAGTTCATCACCTTATTCCGAAAGCGCTTGACGAAGTCGTTGACCGTCTCGTCGTTCCTGTTTCTTATCGAAGGGTGTCCTGATTGACACCTCGGTGTCATCATCAAAGAAGTGAGTGAGGAATAGGCTCTCCAGGTCTTCCTAGTTGTTGATACTTTTGGGTTTGAGACGGCGATACCAATCGAAGGCAGGTCCGCGAAGGGTGCCAATGAATGACCGAACCATCAGGGCTTCATTGCCGGAGATCATTCCCAAGTGGGACTTGAAGTAGATCAGGTGCTGAGTGTGCAAACCCTTCCCATCAAACGTCGTAAAGTTGATCAGGTTGAACTTTGCTTGGTATGGTATTGAATCCTAATTTTGTGGGTAAGGACACGGAATACCAGTTCTCTTTACTTCTCGATCAGACATCAGAGAGTTGATTTTGCTTTCGAGGTCCTTCATCTTTTCGTCCTCATCTGTATCATGCTTCGGACGATTTCTGAGAGGAACAACATGGCCACCTCAAGTGTTGTTATCATTGGTGGGACCACCCCCGGCGTTGTTATTCTCAGTGAGACCACCCCCAGCACTTTGGTCAATAGGGGAGTTATTAACATTGTGATGTTCATCCATATCTGAATCGCTATCTGCTTAGTTAGCAACGTTACGACGGCTGGATTCACCAAGTTGATTAGACAGAGCCTGAATTTGTTGGTCATGCTCTTCCTTCATCTGCATCATGGCCATTTCTAATTCGAACTTGAAGTTCTCTTTTTGCTTAGCTAAAGCATCCTCGATGATTTTGGTCATTTGTTCAGCGTTGATCATGAACGCCTCACGGGATTGTCCTGGGCTGGATACTATATTGTCCAAAGCGACTGCTGAGTTGGCATATGATACCTCATCATCCAAGGATAGGCCTCGAATCATCCTCTGATAATCCCTTTGCCTAATGGTTCCCGATCACAACCGGGTTAGACGATGTGATATGAGCGGGTCAGAACTAGAAGGTCGAGTCGACTTTCCCTTATCAGTCATGTTAATCATGACTATGGATTGTTTAGGTCCAACAGCTTCTAACTAAAGTTGAGACATTAGTTGGGCTATTCCCGAATTGACTCCTCTTCCTAGAGAAAAGTCAGGGCTAGAACCACTTGAAACAATCAGAGACTTTTCTTTACTGACCATGTTGATGGTAACTTCTGGGAATTCGTCATCTCGAATGACTGATCTTCTTTTGTGAAAACACCTTGATTTGAGTTTTGACGCTTCAGAGGAAAGCCTTTGGAAACCCTCCATGGAGAGGTCTTTGGACAGCTACATGCTTATAATATTGCCCTGATAATTTTGGTACATGGACAATGAAAATCCATCTTCTAGGAATCTCTCTTTTGAGATCTGTTCTTACCCCCAGCCTGATAGTACAACTCATCAGCATGAGGTCCGGAGAAAACTATCGCGTGTTGGCACGACTTCTCAGGTATAACGTCGTCGTCTGAGGAACACGTTTCCTTCTGAGGATTTGTTGCCTTAATGGCGATCTCAAGAGTCACACGTTTTGAGCTATGCTTTCATGAATGTGGGACTTTAACGGGCTCTTGGACACTGACTCGTAGTCCAAGACGGTCAGTTACATGAGTTTTCCTATTATGGAAAGGCTCTGAATTTTTGTGAGGGCGTGTGCAACCCCCAGCTCGAGTAGTTGCTCGGGGTTCAGTCACCAGACCTAAGTGTTCTTTGATTGGAACTTTGCCTCGATCCTCGTGTAAAGGACCCAGGTGATCCGCCATCCTTATCTTGAATCGGGACAAGTCCATGCTACAGTGAGGCTCTGCTGGAGGTGTGTGATTCATCAGGATAGAAACAGGAGCTGTCGGAGACTCAAAACAGGACACAGGAGGTAAACCGGACACAAAGCGAACCGAACCGGTTCGGCTCAGGCACATACTAACCAATGGTGGCTCGGCTTTGGCTAAGCCACCATTTGGTGGTTTGGTTTTGGCCGAGCCACCTAATGGCCGAGCCACCATTTGGTGGCTCGGTTTTGGCCGAGCCAGCCAGGGCTGGTTCGCGAGTTTCGGGCAGTGTTTGACTTTTTGTCGACGCTGTTTCAGACTTTGATTTCTAGAATTAGCATGGTTTCGGTGGCTTCTTGATCACCTCATTTTGCTTTAACTTCTACGCTTCTTGTACGAGAATCCGTGCATGCACAATTAAGGCACGGTGCTTCTGATTGCGCTCCTCGAGGGTTGAGCGGGTCCGTTTTACTTGGATCCATTCATTCACTATCGGTTTGGAGGAGAGGACATCTGTTTGCTGCTGGGGCACTCTGTGTCTTCTGAGTTTCAGATCCGGCTCATAGGAGATCCCATCAACAGGCTCCAAAGCCTTGGCGAGTTGGCGCGCGAGGCATTGGCGCTACCTTTGGCGAGCACTTTTTGATAAAGTGGGCATGGCAACAGCGGATATCTCCTTGATTAATTAGGAGTCCAAATCTACAGATCCGAACGAGGCCAGAGGGGCATTGCAAGGCGAGATGGCAGCAGCAACGGAGGCCTTGGTTTTCCTGCGCTTGTGAGGGGCGGAGGATCTGGAGGAGGACAACGACAAATACTCCTCGAACTTCAGTTGGTCAAATTCGTACTCGACCTCTTCGTCAACCGGGATCCAGATCCGTGGTTACGACACGACAACTTCGATAGCGAAGCTGTTAGCTCCTACTGTGGTCGCCAGCGTGTTTGGTTCAAAAGTCGTCGTTTTCATTGCCATCGAATCTATTACAACTTTGGTCATTACAATAAACTCAAATAAATGAGAAAAGTTGATCTTTTTTATAAGATCTCCTTATACAATAAAAATACAAAAAGTATAACTCTTGTCAAATAGCGCAGCGGACGTTTATCACCCGCTGCTTACGTGAGAACTTTGCCTGTGTCGGGAACGTTAATATCTATGGACCACCACGGATCAGATCCGGTCGACAGATTAAGTTGATCAAATCTCTTACTTCATGAAGGAAGTAATCGCTGCAGCGATAATCCCAACCAAGCGAGATCACAACTCTTCTCGAGATTTAAGACTAAGCTTAAATCCGAAGGAATAGGGGATGGGTCTCAGATCTCTTGAACTCGACTCTTTATGCACAGGAATTCGCCAAGATCTGCTAACCCTCGCTGTAAATTCGTGGCTCCACTCTCCACTTCGGCAGCGTTTTGCCCTCTTGATCACTAGATCTTGAGAAATGAGCACCCGAGCTCGTATTTATAGGCTCCAGTTAAGGGCTTTTTGGATCAAAATAAAGGATTCCTCCTTATATTCAATTAATAACTGATTAACCATAGTATCAGATCAGTTGGGATGCTCAGGAACAAACAAATCCTAAAAAAATCCGCAAAAACCAAAAAAGACTGGTTTTGGATCGGAACTAGCCGAATCGCCATTTGGTGGCTTGGCCATGGCCGAGCCACTGGCTTGGCCGGGTCGTTTTGATGTGACTCAGCCGCTAGGGGCTTTCTTGGTTTTTCGAGCTTTGACTTGTTCTGTCGTTTATGCTTATTTCATTGTTTCACTGACTGGTACGCTTCCTCGGTTCACTATGCGTGTTTCGTGAACGTGCGGATCGCTTGACAGTGGCCGATGAGTACGCGGACCACTTGGAACTGGCTGATGAGTGTGCGGGCCAATTGGGGGTGTCGGTGAGCGCACGAGAGCTTGGTTCACCGTTTCGGTGGTTGATGAGCGTACGGGCCACTTGACGGTGGCCGATGAGTACACGTGCCACTCGGATAAATCTTCTCGACTTGGATGATGACGTTTATCGCCTCCTCTTCGTCTCGAGCCATATACGAGAACCTATAGGTATTTTTAGACACCTACAGATACCTTGGTGTCTTCATCAAAGAAATTGCTAAGAATTGAGCTTTCCATGTCGTCCCAGCCGTTGATGCTTCCAGGCTTGAGGCGACTGTACCAATCAAAGGCAGGCCCGCGAAAGGTGCTAACGAATGATTAGACCATTAAAGGCTCATTACCAGAGATCACTCCCAAGTGGGACTTGAAATAAATTAAGTGTTGAGTGGGGGAGTACTTCCCGTCAAACGACGTGAAGTTGATCAGGTTGAACTTTGCTGGATACGGGATCGACTCCCACTCTCTTGGATAGGGACACGGAATATCGATCTTCTTCACCTCTTGAGCAATCATCAGAGCGTTGATTTTTCTCTTGAGGTCTTTCATATTTTCATCCTCGTCTGTATCATTCTTTGGACGATTTCTAAGAGGAACAACGCGATCACCCCCGGTATTATCATCTTCAGTGGGACCACCCCCAGCGTTGTTGTCTTCAGTAGGGCTACCCCTAGTATTTTGGTCAGCTAGAGGGTTATCTTCATCGAGGTGTTCGTCCATATCTGAATCGCTACATGCTTGGTTAGCAATATTACGACGGCTGGATTCACCAAGTTGATTGGACAGAGCTCGAATCTGTTGGTCATGCTCTTCCTTCATCCACATCATGGCTATTTCTAACTCAAACTTGAAGTTCTCTTTTTGCTTAGCCAAAGCATCCTCGATGATTTTGGCCATTTAATTAGTGTTGATCATAAGTGCATTGTGGGATTGTCCTAGGCTGGATATTGTATCGTCAGAAGCGATTGCAGAGTTAGCATCTGATGCTTCTTCATCCGAGGATAATCCTCTCTGCATTCTCTAATAATCCCTTTGTCTAATGGTTCCTGATCACAACCGGGTTAGATAATGTGATATGAGCGTGTCAGAACTAGAAGGTCGAGTTGACTTTCCTCTATCAGCCATGTTAATTGTGAATTTTGGAAGTTCGTCATCTTGAATGACTGATCGTTTCTTGCGGAAACATCTTGGCTTAGTATTCGATGCTTCAGAGGAAAGCCTTTGGAATATCGAGACCCTCTGTGGAGCGGTCTTGGGACAGCTACACGCTGATAATATTACTCTGATAAGTTTGACACACGGATATTACTCTGATAAGTTTGACACACGGACAATGAAAGTCTGTGTCCTAGGTATCTCTCTTTCGAGATCTATTCGTACCCCCAGCCTGATAGTACAACTCATCGGCATGATGACCGGAGCTATCTATCATGTGGTTGCACGACTTCTCAGGTATAACATTGTCGTCTGACGAACGTGTTTTCTTCTATGGACTTGTTTCCTTGTTGGCGTTCTCAAGAGTCACACGTTTGGAGCCACACTTTCATGAGCGTGGGACCTCAACGGGCTCTTGGATAATGACTCGCAGTCCAAGGCGGTCAGTTATAGGAGCTTTCCCATTATAGAAAGGCTCTAACTTATTACAAGGGCGAGTGCGACCCCCAGCTCGATGCGTTGCTTATGGTTCATTCATCGTGCCCAAGCGTTCTTTGACTGGAACTCTACCTTGATCCTCGTGTAAAGAACTTAGGCATTCTGCCATTGTCATTTTGAGTCGGGACAAGTCTGTATTGCCGTGAGACTTCATCAAAAGTACGGGATCAGTCGGAACAGGAGCGAAATTCACTGGAGTTAGAAAAACAGGCGCGAAAGGCTCGGCCCAGGTGCGAGTTAGATTGGGTGACTCGCCACTAGCTGGGTCACCTCACGGTGATCCGCGACTAGTCGGGTCACCATGTGGTGACCCGCGGCTGGCTGGGTCACCTCTTAGTGACCCGCGGTAGCTGGGTCACCTCTTAGTGACCCGCGGCTAGCTGGGACACCTGGGCGTGACTCGAGTTCTTTCATCTTTTTGGCCGTCATTTTGAACTTTGACCTCCATACTTTGCACAGTCTTACCGGTTCGTCGACCTTGTCCTCCTTCTGCATCTTTTGTGCTTTTTGCATAAGAATTCGTGTGTGTGCAAGCAGTGCATGGCGCTTTTGGATGCGCTCCTCAAGGGTCGAATGGGTCCTTTTGACTTAGATCCATTCGTTCGTTGCTGGTTTGGAGGAGGGGTCATTTGCTCGCTATTGGGGCGCTTGGTGTTCCCTGAATTTCATATCTTCCCTGTAACGAATCCCCTCCACTGGCTTCAAAGCCTTAGCGAGTTGGCGCACGAGGCGTTGGCGTTGCCTTCGGCGAGCTCTCTTCGACAAAGTTAGCGTACTTCCAGCAGCTATCTCCTTGATTGATGAGGAGTCCAGATTTGCAGATCCGGCCTCGTTGGAGGTCGGAGAGGTGTTATAAGGTGCAGCTACCGCAGAAATAGGGGTGTTACAAGGTGCAGCTACCGCAGAAACAGGGGCGTTGATCTTCCTGTGCTTGTGAGAGGCAGAGGATCTGGAGGAGGACGACGACAGATATTCCTCGTATTTTCGTTGGTCAAACTCATATTCGACCACTTCTTTAACCGGGATGCAGATCCGAGGTTGCAACATAACAGCCTTCGTAGAAAGGCTGTTCATTCCCACTGTGGTCGCCAGCGTATTTGGGTCAGAAATTATTTTCTTTATTGTATAACTCATTACAACTTTAGTCGTTACAATAAGCCTGAAAAAGATGATATTTTTATAAGATCTTACACAATAAAAAATAAAGAAAATTACAATCTTCTTCAAACAAGACACAATAGGGAACATTTATTGCCTATTATTGTTTGCATGAGATCTTTGCCTGTGCTGGGGTTTATCCGTGGACCGCCTACAAACCAGATCCGGTTAATAGAATAATTGATCAGAGCTGCTACTTCACCAAGGAAGTATTCTCTGAAGTACTGATATTGACCAAGTAAAATCAGTACTCTTCTCAAGATTAAGACCAAGCCTAATCTCAAAGAAAGGGGGTACGGGACTTCGGATCCTTCAAAATACTATTTCTTTATGCCGAAATTCGTCGGGATCTAGCTAGCCTCCTCTGAAATTTCGTGCTCCTTGACTCTTCAATCCAGCAACACCTCCTCCCCTTGATAATAATTCGCCCCTATAAAAGGAGGCCCTAGGCTTGTATTTATAGGGTTTTGGATGCAGTTATTTCGGATGCCCTAGGCTTGTATTTACAACCTAACCCTATTTAGAGATGATATCCAATCAGTTGAGATGCTCGGCAAAAAACAAATCCCGAGAAAACAGCAAAAAACTGTCAAAAATGCGTTTGAGGCTCAAAACCAAGCGACAGGTACTGCTAACCCACGGGGGTGCGGGTCAGTCGCGACTGACCCGTGCTGGCGTGGGTCAGCCTCCGCTATCCCACGTTGGCACGGGCCAGCTACCGCTATCCCGCGTTGGCACGGGTGAATTAGCATTGCCTGAACTTTTTGGCATTTTGTAATTTTTTGGGACTTGTACTTTCTATCGTTTTACGTATCTGGTTGTCTTGTTGATTTGTACGCTTCGTTAACTTACTTCATGTGCTCATTAGCTTCTTTACGACATTTAGAGCTGACCGACAAACCCGCCTGGCACTTTGGAGCTGACCAACAAGCTCGGCGGGCGCTTGGATAATCCTTCTTGACTCGGATGATGACATTCAATGTCTTCCCTTCATCTCAAGCTACATGCGGACACCTATAGGTATTTTTAGACGCCTATAGAGTAAATGTCTCCTCATAATCAATACCTTGTTGCTGAGTAAAACCTCGATCCACTAAATGAGCTTTCCGACATTCAATGGTGCTATCAGGATGATACTTGACCTTATAAACTCGTTTACTAACAACAAGAAAGATCCCAGGGGGACATAAAACAACATCTCAGATATGTGTTTATTTAAAGGCCTGAAATTCCTCAGCCATAGCATGTTGCCACTCTGAAAATTGAACTGCCTCTTCAAATGATTTTGGCTCAATGGTAGTATGAATGGTAGTAAAAAGGTTATGAAAGATAGGTGAATAGGAAGTAACCGAAGCATATTGGGCACGCATGACATGTGGACGTTTGCCTCGATGAAGAGAAACCTCAGGCAGGGGAGATGTTGGCGCAAGTACGTAGAGAGAAAATGGTGTAAGAGAAGGCTCGGGTAAGGAAGAGTCAACAGAAGGAGATGAAGAGATATCATGGAGATATCGAAAGTAAAATTAAGGTGAAGAAGTGGGTGATACAGCTGATGGGGAAGCATGATCAGTAGAGTGGAGGAAATTAAATTTATCAGAAGCAAAAATAATATGGAGAACCCTCTTTGAACTGAACGTGATGAGATATATGAACTCGACGATTTACGAGATCATAACAACAATAACCTCGATGTTCCGAACTAATTCCTAAATGGACACAAGAAAAAGCTCTAGAAGATAATTTATCACTTTCGTGAGATGGCAGAAGAATGAAATAGCGACAACAAAAAATGTAGACCAGATCATAACGGGGAGGATGAGTATAAACATGACTATGAGGAGTAGCATCGGAAAGAGAGCTAGATGGAGTGATATTAATAGTATGAGTAGCCGTGAGAATGGCCACAGCCCAGAAAAGATGAGGAACAGAGTAAGAAATGAGCATAGATCAAGCGATATCGAGTATATGACGATGTTTGCTTTCAGCAATACCATTTTTCTCATGAGTGTAGGGATATGACTATTGAAAGATAGTCCCATGAGAGAACATTATAGAACGCATGATAGAGGATAGGTACTCTTTGGCACAGTCAGAACAAAAAAACTTTAATATGATATTGTCATTAAGTGAAGATCATAGTAGTGAAGGCTTGATAAGCAGTAAGTACGTCAGAGCGATTCTTAAGTAGGTAAACTCATGTAAAACAAGAGAAATCATCGATAAAACTAACATAATATAAGTAGTCAGATGAAGAAGGCAGAGGAGTTGGCCCCCAAATATCAGAATGTACTAAATCAAATAAGAAAGTGAATACAAATATACTCATTTTAAATGGTAAAGCTATGAATTTAGCTAATTTACAACTAGTACATGACTCAATACTAGAAATAGATAATACATGACCAAGTAATCCAGACTGAATAAGACTCTCCAATCTTTTATTAAACACATGACCAACTCGTTTATGCCACAAATTAGTAGGAAGTGAGGTAGAGGGTTTTGATGAACAAACAGAAGTAACAAAAAAACGTGAGTGTATGGACTCTGGAAGGTGAAAATATTCCAGAAAATACAGCTTGTGCCTCCTATGACCCTCCCCAACCATTTTGCCCGTCTGTGAATCCTGCACAAGATAAGTATCAGAAGAAAATGAGACAAGCAGACTAGCCATACATAAAGAACTAATAGATATTAAATTCAAGCATAACTGAGGAGCCATATAGACGGGACCAAGTGTTAGACGACCAGATGAATTATTTTGTAGGGGTAATAGAACCATACTGAGTGATAGACAACGGTTGTCCAGCAACTGTGAAGATAGGGGGAAGAGAAGATGAAGTGAAGATAGAGGATAAAAATGAGGCATTAAAATCATATGAAAGGTATATCATTGGCTGTAAGAACCATCAAAATGCATACCATAAAGTTGTGCAGCGGATGTAAAGGTGATATGCTGAAAAGAATCAAGTTGACGGCGAAGACCTTCAATAGCTTGAATAGTAGAGTCTGAAGTGGTAAAATGTATAGCATTGGCCTGCAATCTTGGTGTACTAGAGGGTTGAGAATGAGGGAGTCGCCGACCACGTCCAGTACCTAATGAACATAACTCAGGATGAAGCTTGAAACATGTCTCATGCGGTGTCCTTTCTTCATGTAATATTTGCAAGAGAGCTTAGATCGAGCCTATAAAGAGGGAACTGGTTGAGAAGTATGATTCATAACAGGAGCAGTGACGGGTACAGACAGAGTAGTCTCGAGTGAAGAGGTAGGAGTATCTGTTGAAAAATTGAGTCGTGTTTGTAGGCGTCAAGAATTACCTATGGGTTCCCACACGCAGCTCAAGACAAAGAGAACATGATGAACGATATCATCCGAGTCAAAGAAGTTTATCCGACGATGATGAAACGCATGAAGCGAATTGGTAAAAGCGCACAAGTCAACAAATTGACGAAACACGCGTAAAGGGGAAAGCAAGTGAACCGAAGGAAATGCAAACAACCAAAAGAGTCAAAAAGCCTATAAATAGAAGCCCAAGGTCTTCATTGGAGAGGATCTGAAATCTGAGGGTGATGTGCTGTCCAATTAAACAGTAGACCATGAATTTTAGAGGAGAATTGGCAGATCTTGGCGAACTTTTTCATAAAGAGAAAGCCTTCGAAAGATTTGAGATTCTCTTCCCCTCTTTCCTCCGGATCAAACCTGGTTTTGATCTCGAGAAGAGCCATAATCTCGCTAGGTCGTGGTTGTCGCTGCTGTAATTGTTTCGTTCGTGAAGCAAGAGCATAATTACACTTGTCAACCGGATCTGATCTGCGACGGTCTAAGGACTAACGCGTCCCCGGCACAGGCAAAGATCTCACACAAAGCAACAGGAGATAAACTACTGCTACGTTTTATTTTATAAAGTTGTAATCTTTACTTTTCTCATTGTAAGGAGATCTTATAAAAAGATCAACTCGAACTTGTAATCGATAAACTATGTAATAGGTTCGACAACAATGAAAACGATAACTTTTGACAAAAAAAACTGGTGACCACAGTGGAAGCTAACAGCTTCGCTGCCGAAGGTGTCGTGCCGCAACCACGGATCCGGATCCCGGTTGACGAAGAAGTTGAGTACGAATTCGACTAACTAAAGTTCGAGGAGTATCTATCATACTCCTCCTCTAGGTCCTCTGCCCCTTGCAAGTGCAAGAAGATCAATGCCCCCGTTGCTGCTACAATCACTCCTTACAACGCGCCTCCAGCCTCCAACGAGGCCGGATCAGCAGATCTGGACTCTTCCTCAATCAAGGAGATAGCCGATGTAGCTACACTAATTTTATCGAAAAGAGCTCACCAAAGGAAGCGTCAATGCCTCACGTGCTAATTCGCCAAGGCTTTGGAGCCTGTTGACGGGATCTGCTATGAGGCAGATCTGAAACCCAGAAGGCACCGAGTGCCCCAGCAGCAAACAGATCTCCTCTCCTCCAAACCAACAACGAATGAATGGATCCAAGTCAAACAGACCCGCTCAACCCTCAAGGAGCGCATTCAAAAGTAAGAAGCGCAAAAGTTGAAGCAAGAAGAGGTGATCAAGAAGCCACCGAAATCATGCCAAGTCTGGAAACCAAAGTCCGAAACGGTGTCGACAAAAAGTCAAACAGCGCCCGGAACTGTCGGAATGCGCGAACAACCATCTGGTTACTTGGCCAGAACCGAGCCACTAAATAGTGTCTTGGCCAAAACCTAGCCATCAAGTGGTGGTTCGCGCCAGAACCAAACCGGTTCGGTTCGGTTTGCACCCGGTTCACCTCCCCTAGTCCCGTTTAAGCTTTCGACAGCCCTGTTTCTGTCCCGATGAATCACACACTTCTAGCAAAGCCCCACAGTAGCATGGACTTGTCCCGATTCAATATGAGGATGGAGGATTGCCTGGGTCCTTTGCACGAGGATCGAGACAAAGTTCTGATTAAAGAACGCTTAGGCCCATTGACTGAACCCTAAGCAACTCATCAAACTGGGGGTCGCACACGCTCTCGCAACAAGTCAGAGTCTTTCTATAATAGGAAAACTCCTGTAACTGACCGTCTTAAACTACGAGTCAGTTTCCAAGAGCTCGTTAAGGTCCCACGCTCATGAATGCGTAGCTCAAAACGTGTGACTCTTGAGAGTGCTAACAAGATGTCGAACCCCCAGAAGGAAACGTTTTTGTCTAACGACGATGACGTTATACCTGGGAAGTTGTGCCAACATACAATAGGTTGCTCGCCGATGAGTTGTACTATTATGCTGGGGGTACGAATAGATCTCGAAAGAGGAGTACCCGAGAGATGGACTTTCATTGTCTGTGTGCCAAATTAATCAGGGTAGTATTATCAGCATGTAGCTGCCCCAAGACCGCTCTACAGAGGGTCTCGGTATTGGAAAAGATCTCCACCAGAACATCTAAGTCCAAGCCAAAGCATTTCCATAGAAAAAGATCAGCTGCGCAAGATGACGAACTCCCAGAAGTCACTATCAATATGGTCGATAAAGGAAAGTCAACGCAAAGTTTCAGTCCCCGTCATTTTTCGGACGTATCCCAACGTATAACTCGATTACGCCCAGGAACTACTAGGCGTAGGGACTATCAAAGGATGAATAGAGGATTATCCTCAGATGATGAAGCATCAGATGCTAACTCTGCAGTTGCCTCTGACAAAACGGTATCCAGTCAAGGACAATCCCGTGAGGTGTTTATGATTAACACCAAGGAAGTAGCCAAAATAGTTGAGGATGCTCTAGCCAAGCAGAAAGAAGCATTCAAAATTGAAATGGAAGTGGCTATGCAGCAGATGAGGGAAGAGCATGACCAACAGATTCGGGCTCTATCCAATCAACTTGGTAAATCCAGTCGTCTCAACATTGATGACCAAGAAGGTAGTGATTTAGATATGGATAAACATCTTAATATTGATAACCCTCACGTTGACCAGAACACTGGGGGTGGTCCTACTGAAGACAACAACGCTAGGGGTGGTCCTACCGAAGATGACAATGCCGGGAGTAGCCGCGTTGTTCCTCTCAGAAATTGTCCAAAGCATGATACAGACAAGGATGAGAAGATGAAAGATCTCAAGAGCAAAATCAACGCTCTGATGTCTGCTCGAGAGATGAAGAAAACTGGTATTCTGTGTCCTTACCCAAGAGAGTTGGACTCAATAGCATACCCGGCGAAGTTCAACCTGATCAACTTGTAGGCTGTCTAAAAGACACAACAGATAGCTGATCCCCATCAAGCTTCAATGATGGGAATTGTAATCCGACAACTTCCATATCTTAATGATGAAAGTTCTAATGACTTTTATGTCAACAAATGAAAACTATAAATGGAGGACTTTTCACATAGATTGAGAAGAGTTACAATTCAACGATACTTTCAACAACTGATGAAAAAACTCTTTTCAGTGGTCTTCACAATCAATTGTGAGAGTTACAGTCTGACGACTTTCACACCCGACAACAGCTAAAGCAAAGATTACTGAACAATGGTCCTTGCAACGCTCTATAGAAGAGGTTACAAGTCAACTAGCCCCTTCTAAATGCGGAATTCATCTTCGTATTTCAATTCTTGAAACGCAGGCGACCCCTGTGTTTCCAATCCTCAGCAAAAAAAAACATAGGCGGCCCTTGTATTTTTCAACATCTAGTGGATGCCCAACTCCACGTCTCCAGTCTAAGACGCGGAGTTAGGGTTCTGAACACCAACTTGGTCATTTGACTCATTCAAACACAAGTCGAATGGTTTCAGAACCATTTTTTCCACGATTTGAGGAAATCATGCCCACTTAGGAGCGGATTAAGGGGCAGTTACAGCTCCTTGTCCTCCTATAAAACCTTAACAAACTCAACAGAGTAGTGAGGTTAGATCTTTTGGGGCAGAGAGGTTTGTATTTTTCAGAGGGGGATTTTCTGACATCAACAGCACCAAGGCAGTTCAATTCAGTTTTGGAGATCATCTGGTGATCGGCTAAAGACGAATCTTACAGGAGATTAGCATCTTCAACTTCAGCAATAGAAAATCTACTTGGCTTATTAACCGAATTATTCGGTTTTAATAACTCTTTTCATAGAGTTTCAACTCGCTCTGAGTTCTTAAACTCATTAAGAGTTCTTAATCAAACTTACCACGCAAGTTAGTTGTTCCTACGAGACAAGACGGTCGAATCATCAACGGAGAGCAAATTCGACGCAAACATTCGAAGGAGGCACTCCATCGCTACCGTGAAGAACCCAGAACTAAACAAAGGGGATAATCCAGATAAATTCTCCTCTCTTTTGTAATCAGGAAATTCAATTATAATCGAGATCGAGAGAATACAAATCAAATTTCTTTCATTCTTTTTACTCCAAATTTTCCACCAAACAAAAGATGGCGACTCCGCTCGGGATGAGCTTTTCTGACAAAGAAGTGGTGGTGCAATCCGACGTCCATCTCGCTGGAACAACTATCAAAACTCTCATCGTAGAGTTTGACCAAGCCAAGTACGAGGAAGCCCTCTGCTCTGGATCGCTTAGCCCCAAGGCTAGGCACAACGTCCGCAAGATCTCCAAGGAGATCAGAACTATTGCTAAAATGCCAATGAAATCCCTCTCCTTTGGCCAAGATGTCAAACTCGTTCAACGCGTTGAAAACTCCACATCCGCGTCAACGTAGCGTGTTATGGGTCGTAAAAGGCCTATGATAGAGGAAAGTCCGATCAACACCGACGACATCATTGCCAAGGCTTTGAAACAAGCCAAAAAGAACGCCACTCGAAGACGGATAAGATCCATACGACGGGTGCATCTTCGAGAAAACCAATCCCTTGCCCAACGCGAAGATCGCGCTTTTGAGGCTCTGCCTGAACACTACGTCTCTACCCCAGAATGCGCACTTCGCGGTAATGAGCCCAATTATGAGCCTCGGGTGATACAGCTAAAACACGACCCTCAGTGGCACATTGTTCACCCAAAACGCAGCCCTCAGGAAAGCACTACCAAAAATAAACGCATATCTCAAGAGTGCGTTAAAGTAAAATATGACCCTCAGGGGTCTGTTTCACCAGCCAAACGCAACCCTCAGGGGTGCGTTCAACCAAAACATGACCCTCACGGGCCTGTTTCATCAATTAAATGCACACCCCATTGTTACGTCCAATCAAAACACGACCCTCAATGGTTTGTTTCATCAACTAAACGCAGGCCTCGGCCTAGTGTTTATAAATCCAAACGCGACCCTCGCGTTTCTTCTCAAGAACGTGATATGGTCCGCCAAGTTCAAAAAGGTCAACATGGGTTTAAAATCCATGTTCGACAAGAACTAGTCTTACCCACTCAAGAGCAGGGGGTTTCATCTTAGTCTTCATGCTCGGTGAAAAGTTCCTCTCAAATATCTGATTTAAGGGAATTGTTGTCGAGAAGAAGACCAACACCACAAGCAGCTAATTCCTGCCAATATGAGCGACTTATTTCAGCAGTCCTTTCAGAATGCCATTTGTTGTGCACCTGAACCTCACCAATCTGTGTTCGACAGATTGACGGATGTCGCTACACCTATCAAGCGACAACATCATCACAAGAAGAAAGTTTCTAAAGCTAAATATTCCAAAGTCACTATTAACATGATCAGCAGAGGGAAGGCCTCAGTGCCTAGTTCTGATGAATCAGAAAGAAGCCACTGTCCGATTGTCCGAGAAATCTGTGACGAGTTTGAAGGAATATATCGCCACACTCGAACCCGGGTAGGAGCTATCCGCTCAGTTAATTATCAAAAGTTGGCCAAGGGGATCACTTCAGAGGATGAAAACTCAGCAATTGCCGAATCTCAATCCTCGAGCTTTCCTGTGGCACAAGAAGCTCCCGCTTACATGACTGGAGACCATGACGACTTAGCAAAGAGAGTCGACGAGCATCAGGTCATGCTTCAAGCACAGCAAGAGACCCTTCTTCAAATGAAGGATATGTTGGCCTAGCTCCTTGCAGAAAAAGGCCAAAAGCCTGAATCTTGCCGGAGGACCATTTCAAAGGGAAAACAAAAGGCGCACAAGAATTCAGATCGTGAAACTCACAACCTAGAATCCTCTTCTAAAAATGAAAAGGAGATGGAAAGAGAGCTACATCCTCAGTCATCTAAAGTGGATGAGCTAGAAGCCAACCTCAATGCAATCGCCAGTAGAAGCGAGCTTCGTGAGGAAGGAGTGGTACGGCCTTACCTAGCAGAATAGGACACAGCTCCCTATCCGCTGAAATTTAAGGCCCCAACTCTGCAGCATTTCGACGGTATAGGATCGCCAAACCAACACGTCTACTACTTCAAGTCGCAAACTTGGGACATAGTGGCAAACGATGCTATCCTAACCTATTTGTTCATCGGCACCCTTAAGGGTGTTGCTTTCGAGTGGTTCATGAAGTTGCCTGCTGGATCCATTCAAAAATGAGTAGATCTAGAAAGGCTCTTCTTAGCCAGATTCTTTGAAGATGATATGGAAGTTTCCGTCTTAACCATCCTAGCCACCAAGCAAAAGAAGGGAGAGTCCATCAAAACTTACATGAAAATATTCCGCAGCATGGCATTGCGATGCCCATCAGGTATGACCCAATCGACTTTGGTTGAAACTTACAGGCACAATTTGCAGACCTAACTCCTTGCTCAAATGGGGGTAGCAGAATGTCGCTCCTGGAGACAACTGGTGTCGCAAGGAGAACAAGCCGAAGAAATCATTGCTCGGGTCAAGACTGAAGAAGCTACTTAATCCAAGTCACAACAGCAACACAATCAGAACAATACCCCGACACCAATACGCGCACACTACCTGCAAAGCCAGGCAAAGCGCCGAACCACCAAATAGCATCGAAGCAATACTCGTTCAAAGAGGAGCATGTGGACACTTTGTTTCAGCTACTTCGGAAGAATAACAAACTGCAGCTCTCTGAGATCAGAAAATTAGATGAAGCAGGGAAGGTGGATGACCCCAATTGTTGTCGTTATCATAGGTTCTTAGGACATCCTACCAGAAAATGTTATGTCTTCAAAGATATTTTACAAAATCTGGTGAATGCTAACGTGCTCACACTGAACCCCGAGCAGAAGACCGTATCCACTAATTTGATACCGGTCCAATTCGGTGATTTCCCTCTAATAGTAGCTATAGACGGTGTTATCCCCATCCATTAAAGTGGAAATACACATGAAAAATACTGACTTACACTGTCAGAAGGATAGGGGATTAGTACCCCTCACTACCCTAAAAGGGGAGATCATGTGGGTCCATCCCGACCTGGTTGAAGACCAATAGTGGACTAGCACCTCGTCCAAAAAGAAGAGAGGCAAGGCTAAACCATCCAATATGATTATCCCCTCCCTTAATAAGAATGATGATCATCTCAAACCTCTCACCGACTCAGAGGAAGAAAGGATTGTTCTTGCAGTATATCCGGGAGGCAATCTTGGCACCTGGTCAGGAAAAGCTTACCTGAAAGACTACGATCAGAATGCTCAAGAAACAGAAGAATAACACCAAGACGCTGGGGGTTCTGTTCCTAAGAAGTTAGTTGATAAAGGGAAACAAAAGGAGACCCGGTACAATAAGAACCTTCTTCAAGAGGTTGGGGAATCGAGCGCTCCCTGCCAGTTTAACATCATGGTGCAATTGGCCAACATACCGGCTAGGATTACACTATATGAGCTCCTGAGATTGTCTAAAACCACCAAGGAAGCTCTAATTGAAGCGTTAAAGAACACGGAGACCTTTATTACTCAAGTCACTCTGATCCCTAAAGCTACTGAATGCCAGTCTTGTATATAATGTCTACAGGTAGCAAGAAGTTTACCCTGCATATCCTTCACTCAGGAAGATATGCAAGTAAAACACAAGCATGACAGACCATTATATTATACAAGGTACATTAGGTCCTCGGAAATAACCCGTGTTCAAGTTAACCCGGGCTCAGCACTCAGCATCATGCCTTACATGGTCATGCAAGTCTTAGGGATTCCCATACATCGGTTGAACACCACCCAGACCACTATCTTTTGTTTCAATGCCAACAGTACCGACCTCTGGGGAAGATCAAGCTTAGGTGTCAAATTGAAGATCTCAAGTCCGAGGTAACATGTTACATCATAGACGCGGACACGTCCTACAATCTATTATTAGGACGACCATGGATTCACAGGAACCGCATTGTCCTGTCTACCCTACATCAGGTCATGAAGTATGCCAATGATGAAGGAGAAGTTCAAACCCTGATTGCAGAAAGGTACCTTCTATACGGATTCTGTCTTCTACTCAAAATCACAGGAGAAAGAAGATGTTGACAGTGGTAATGAAGCCGACGTCGAGCCAGACCCTAAAGAGGATTGTCCATGGGAGTTGAATTTAAATGTAATGGGTTAGGTCGAGAACAATAATAATGTACCAAGTGAGGGCGAGTGGTGCATTAATAAAAATTTTATTTTGGCTTACTTGTCTGATGTGTCCTCTAAAAATGAACAAATAGAGAATGATCTCAATACAGATACTAACCCATGGCGCATATTGTGTGCAGAGGTATCTCTCACATTGCCGATTAAGTCATCCTTCACTTCAAATGAAGAAGTAAAAGATGCACAGAAGGCTTTCTTTAAAGTCCCGTCCAAAAGGAAAGGGTAGAAGCTGATCCATTTCGGTAAAGTTAAACCTGAATTACTCAAACAAGGAAGTTCAGAAGAGGATAATGGGATTCCTCAATTCCATTACCATGAGCCTAATTCTATACATTTGATAAAACGAATGGGATATAATTTTAATGAGAAACAAGGTTTAAACTTCGGGAAAGGAAGGCGAACACTGATTTGAATGTCCCTCACTCCCGAAGGAAAACCTCCGGATTATTATCAGAAAACTAGAAGAGGTGTGGGTTATGTCACAACTCCCTCTCTTTCAGAAAATGAAACCGGTAACTGTCTGTGTCAGGATCATTCATCCGAAACATCATCATGGGAATCCGATGTTAGCATCGGACCTTTCTTTAAAAATTTGACTGTGAACATGGTTTCAACTAGTCACCAAGATGAAGATGCAGTGAGTGATGAAGAGTTGATTGAATCGACCAATGACCCTTGGATCAAACGCCTTAACATCTTGTGGGATATGCGTTTCGAACAATGCGAGCCGCCTACTCAAGATAAAGTAACCCAGGTCAACATGGGAGATGAATCCGACCCTAAACCAATCTTCATAAGTGAAAGCCTATCACCATCCGAGAAAGAGGACCTTATATCTCTCATCCGAGAATATATAGATGTCTTCGCTTGGAATTATGAAGATATGCCTCGCCTTGACCTAAAAGTAGCCATGCATCGTCTTAATATTGATCCGGATGCAAAACCCGTCAAATAACAGCAACGTCAGTTTCATCCAGAGATCATGGAAGCAATTGAGTCAGAAGTTAAAAAGCTTATAGACTCGGGCTTTGTCAGAGAGGAACAACACCCGGACTGGGTAGCCAACATTGTTCCAGTTCCTAAGAAGAACGGTAAGGTCCGGATATGCATCGACTTTCGTGACCTCAATGCAGCTTGCCCAGAAGACAAATTTCCGTTTCCCATCACTAATGTCATGATTGACAATACCTGCGGATATGAAAGGATGTCTTCCATGGACGGATTCTCCGGATACAATCAAATCAAGATGTATCCTGAAGATGAAAAGCATACTGTTTTTAAAACACCATTGGGGGTGTATTGCTACACAGTGATGACCTTTGGCTTAAAAAATGCAGGTGCTACTTATCAACGAGCAATGAACGTAATCTTTCATGAATATCTGTGTAAAAAGATTGAATGCTATGTTGACGACATAGAAGTAAAAAGCCAACATAAAGGTGATCATCTCACAGACCTAAAGACAATGTTCGATATCATGTGAGCACATTAGCTGAAGATGAACCCGACAAAATCATTCCTTGGGGTATCAAGCAGAAAATTCCTGGGATTTATAGTTACATCCAAGTGGATTTCTCTTGATCCAGAGAAAGTTCGTGCTATCCAAGACATGTCGCCTCCGAAGAATCTCAAAGAACTCAGAGGCTAGCAAGGCAGACTGGCTTACATCTGGAGATTCATATCAAATCTCTCAGGACGATGCCAACCTTTTTCTAAGCTCATGAAGAAGGGAGCATCGTTCATTTGGGATGGAGAATGCTAAAGAGCATTTGAGGAGATTAAGAGATACCTCACTCAACTGCAGGTTCTTGTGGCCCCAATATCGGGAAAACCATTCCTGTTATATGTGAGAGCCATGGATCATTCTCTTAGAGCTTTATTAGCCTAGAACAATGATCAAGGACAAGAGAAAGCTATCTACTATTTAAGTAGAACTATGATGGGAGCTGAACACCGATATAATCTGGTGGAAAAAGAATATCTCGCTTTGGTATTCACCATCCAAAAGATGCGATACTACCTGGTAGGACAAACAATCCATGTCATCTCTAAGGTAAATCCTTTGACCTGATCACAAAACCGTCATCTCTGAATTTCCGGCTAGTAAAATGGGCAATCCTCTTGTCACAATATGATATGTAATTTATGCCCCAAAAAGTAGTCAATGGTCAAATGTTGGCGAACTTCCTAGCTGATTACCCAGTGCTAAGGACATCTAAGCTGTATGAAGAATTGCAGAATGAAGTTGCCAAAACTTGCGTCACTCAAGAAGTTATGCAAGTGTGGAAGTTATCCTTTGATGGTGCATCCAGAGCAAATCCTCATGGAGCAATTACTACGGGAGTAGGAGTAGTATTCATCTCTCCACACGGTCATGTGATCCCAAGGGGATTTTCCCTGATTGAGCCCTGCACCAATAATTGAGCTGAGTATAATGCTCTGTTATTAGGAATGCAATTTGCAGAAGAGCTCAACATTCGACATCTCGAGGCTTACAGTGACTCTCAGCTGATCGTAAATCAAGTCCGAGGAGAATACGAAGTACGTCATGAGGATCTGATCCCATACTACTTTTCAGTGCTAAAGCAAGCCAAGAAGTTCCAAGGTTTCTTCATTGGATATATTCCGCGAGCTCAGAATGCTTATGCAGATGCTTTAGCCTCGTTAACGACCTCATTAGCATTGCCCCCAGGGTCTAAAACAATGATTCCTATCACTAGACGCGAATTATATTGTTCCAAGCTTCTTGTAGAAGAAAGTTCAGACAAGACAATGATAGGAGAAGTTTGCACAATCTCCATGAAGCTTGAATCTAGGGATTGGCGATTCACGTACATCGACTATGTCATGTACTAAATTTTGCCCGACAATTCCAAGGAAGCGGTCGCGATCAAACGAAAGGCCCTCCGATTCTATTATGATGCGGTTTCTCAAATCCTATATCGAAAATCATATGACGAAGTTTTGCTTCGATGCCTCTCATGAAAGGAAGCAAAAGAGGCCCTCAAGGAAGCTCACAATGGAATGTACGGAGCTCATCAACCCGGGGCTAAGTTGGGAGATCGCCTCCAACGAATTGTCTATTATTGGCCAAAAATATTTTCAGACGTAGTTGACTACGCTAAACGTTGTCACGCGTGTCAAATTCATGGTGACTTTATCTATCAAACGCCAGGGAACTTACATCCCACATCTGCATCTTGGCCATTTGAGATATGGGGCATGGATGTCGTAGGACCAACCTCTCCTCCGACTTCCAAAGGACATCGATTTATTTTGGCTGTGACCGATTACTTCACCAAATGGGCAAAGGCAATCCCGCTAAAAGAAGACTTTGAATGTAGTTAAATTCATCAAACATCACGTCATCTACCACTTTGGAGTCCCGAGACGAATAGTTCACGACAACAGAACACAATTTGTCAGCTTTGGATTTTAGAGATTTTATGACAGGTTTAGAATCCAAAGTGTCACATCTACGGTGTATTATCCGCCAGCAAATGGCCTCGCAGAAGCTTTTAACAAGATCATCGTGAAGCTTGTCAAGAAGTTTGTTTCCAAGAACCGATGTGATTGGGACGAAAGACTCGGCGAATGTCTGTGGGCCTACCACACAACAGTGAAGACCTATACAAAAGCTATGCCATTCTCTTTGGTATATAGTTGCGAAGCTGTATTACCATTAGAAATTTAGATCCCTTCCCTGAGAGTCGCTATCGTAACGGGAATGACAGAGGAAGAAAAACATCAACTGCGCCTTCAGGAACATGAAGCCTTAGATGACAAGTGACTTCAAGCTCAGCAACAGATCGAGTTGTATCAAGCCCGGATTTCTAAAGCCTGCAACAAAAAGGTTAGAGAACAGATATTTAAGAAAGGCAATTTAGTCTTATCCGTAAGACGACCCATGGTGATGACACACAAAACCAAAGGAAAGTTCAACCCCAAATGGGAAGGGCCTTCGTAATAGAATCAGTCTATTTGAACGGAGCTTATCGCCTCATCGATCAAAAAGGCAACAGGCTCATGATGCTAATCAATGGAAAGTTTCTTAAGAGATACTTCCCGTAAGTCATGTAGCCCCCTCTTTCTCTCTCAAACTCCAGTCAAGTCAGGCTGGGGATTGTCACTTCAGAGTGTATTTTGAAAATAAATGTTTAATTTTATTGTCTTGTACGTCATCATGTTAACACTACACCTGTGACGATTGAAATTTTCTGGAATTATTCTAAGTGGTAATAAAGAGAATTTCGATTTTATGCTAAGTTAACACTACACTTATGGCATTTGCAATATTGTTCATTGTCCTAAATGGAAATTCAACAACAAAGAGATTATGGAAGACAAAATGATATCATTTTCATTCAACTTTGATAACTTGATACAAAGTGATGAGAATTGGAATGAA
Organism: Asparagus kiusianus; assembly: GCA_022839385.1. Classification (NCBI taxonomy): domain Eukaryota; kingdom Viridiplantae; phylum Streptophyta; class Magnoliopsida; order Asparagales; family Asparagaceae; genus Asparagus; species Asparagus kiusianus. The sequence continues at coordinate 778,659 of BQKN01000611.1, forward strand.
GACGATACAAAATTATTCCCTAGCTAAAAGCAAGCATAAGGGCCCATCAACCTAAAGGACTTGAGCTTGGACTTCAACGCTGATATGTTCTCCTCACGAGCCTTTTTGACTTCTTCGGTTATCTTGCTCCTGAGTTCCTCTTCATCAGGTGTTGCTTCTGCAATCTCTCGTCGAATCTTATCGGCAGCGACGATCTCATTGTAATAATCTTTGAGAAGCCTGTCACAGTGAGCATCTAACCCTTTTATGACTTCCATATCGTCAGCTAGCCAGGCATTCCTCAAAGATAGCTTAATACCCATGCAAGCAAGTTTTGCTACAGCATACCGGATACCCATAGCGAGGCTACCTATGTCTATTTGCATTTGAAGGTACTCCTCTCGTAGGCTGGCAATGCGAGAATCTTTCTCAGACAAACTCTTCTGAAGAGCTTCATGACGTTGTGCTCTCAAAGCCTTGACCGCAGAAAAAGCCTGGTCCACTTCTTCGCCCAAATGGCCGCGTTGAAGAATCCAAAGCATCTCTAATTCCATTTCCAAAATGAGAATACCTTCCCTGTAGGTCTCATTCCAGAATGTGTTCCAATGACTTATGATATTTGTTAAGCTTTCATTCAGGAGGGGTCTGAAACGTTCAAAGGGGACCCTCCCTAAGCTAACGATATCAATCGTAAACTGCATCTTCATCTCTAGCTTCCTGATGCACTCTCTCAAAGCCTTCGAGCATGGGGAAGGAGCAGTCGGATAGATCAGACCCATATATACATTACGAGTAGATTGGGGAACAGCCTCAGAAGGAGAATCTTCATGCGAACCCTGATTCTGGACTGGAAGAGGAAGCACAGACCCTGAATCCCTAATGGGCAATGTCTTTTCGGCTCCCACATTCTCAGGAATAGAAGGAATTGATCGAAGTGTTTTGTCCTCTCTATCATCCGAGTGTGCGATAGGTGCAGACTTCATTGCGTCTCCTATTAACTTGGCCCTCTTGGAATTTTTAGCTACAACGGGCTTTCGCTTGCGAATTCTCCTATCATATTCGCCTTCCTCTTTAGTAGTAAGGGCCCTTTTTACCTAATCTTAAAGAGTGAGGTACAAGAGTGGGCACTTCTTCAGGAACTTCCTCAGTTGCCCTTTCTTCAGGAGGATTAGCAATTAATGACCCCTCTTCAGTCCCTATAGGAACCTCTTCTTTAGAAGGTTCAATGGTGGGCAACTCCTTTTGGACTTCGACAGGTCCGACCTCTCCTTGTTCATAGAATAGGTACTCCTCTATTCCCGGGAAACGAGTCTTGGTGGAACCGCTTCTTGATTTATACAATTCCTAAATCTCACTTATGCATGAAGTGTAGATATCATATTCCGGGATTCGAGAAGCCTCATTAAACCAATCGCGGAAGTCCATAACAGTAGAACAATCAGGCGGTGAGTTGGGTAAGGTAAAGTGCGCATGAGTCCCTCCGGCAAAGAAGAAGTACCACGTGCGGACCCCTTCATACAAATTTCCAACTTGAGCCAATGCTGGGTTAGGATTGCCAATATAAAGCTGATCATATCCAAATTGCCTGGCTAATCGAGAAGGCATGTAAGGTTCAATGATGCACTTCTCCTTCAAGCGAAAGACCAGATAGCCCAATCTGATCATGTGAAGCCATCTGAAGGTGCCTTCTTCCAAAGAGGACGAGCCTTCGAAAAGCACGTCTGTAAAGTTGGTACTCTCTTCATCGACTCCATCAAAGTTAGGAGTACAGCAGAAAATTTTGTAATTATCTTCCAGAGACAAAAGCTGTCGAGCCCTGACGATGTAGGTATTAGTCCATGTGGCTGACTCTAATCTCTGCACAAAGGGAATACGAGCTTCATCATCTTCAGATACCCTCGTCATCAATGAAGGGTAATACAGCACGAACCAGGCTACCAAGTACGTATACAGTATCGGTACACGTGGCTGGGGAGTTTTCCAGGCTTTCCTCCCAGTAACCTTTGTTCCTTAGGTGCCGACAAGTTCAGAGATCAACATCCGTAAGCCACTATGCATGGAGCCTACCATAGCATTGAGGAGGCTCACTGGCCTCCCATGAGATAATAAAATAGCTAGGTATACAACGTCGGCTAATATCATCTCGACCGACTTCGATGGTACTACGCACCATTTTAACCAAATCATGAGGAAGCTAGCGAGAAGAGCCACGTTAGAAATAGTAGTTGTGGCCTGGTAGTGAAAACTTTCGAATTTAACACCAGCCTCAAACTCATCTTCTATGTGCTCAGTCTTGTAAGTAGCATTAAAAGCCTTAATTCGGGCCTTAGTGCCTCTAAGAGAAATGGCAGCCAGTCGGGTCACGGCCTCATCTTTCTGACCGAAGTTTTGAAAGAGATAGTCCACCCATGCAGTATGCATAACACCCCCTCCGTGCATCTCAACAACCTGAGCACATATGTGGAAGTGGCACATCAGCTCCCACAAAATAGCATAAACTTCTGGGTGTGCCGCCCTCAAAATAGAGAGTTCTTCAGTGGTGGGGATGAATTCTTCATAGGACATCCGACCGAATGGCAGCCCTGATACTGCTTGCATCTCATGGAGAGTGAAGCCTAACTCCCCTACAGGTGTGAAGAATGTGCAGCTGTCCGGGTTGTATCTCTCCAGCATGGCGAAGAAATTAGGATAACTTTGAATAATCCCACATCGAGTAGCTAACACCGGGATTTTGAGACCCGATTGAGCGAGCGGTACTTTAAGCTCCTCAAGAACAAAGTCCACCATCCGGGTCCACCAACCTCCTTCTCCAGAACAAACCCATTCTGGGGATCTGAACATCTGTGTAAGGAATTCTCCCTGAGCCACAATGAACTGGCGAATGAAGACATTCGCTGGAAGTGACACTTCTTGAGCAAGATTCTTTTTCTCAAATAGGTCGGTCCTCAAACCCTTGAGTTGTCCCCCAATTTATGTGCAAGCTTGTCGACCAAATCCAGGCGACACATTTTCTTTCTCCTTGACTATATCAAAAGTCAAACCTTGGCGATAGCTCACGTTAAAAAAGTAGGAGAGTGGATACATCCTCTTCATATTCGGGAGAAAGAGGAAGCGGTTGTTGACTCTCCATAGCAGCTTCGAATCTTCTGCATGTATAAGGCTGTCGTCGGCTGTTATATGATCTCCAATACGAACGCTGGTTTAGGGAATTGATCATGGCCAGCAGGAGTCTCCAAGTTTAAGCTAGTAATCAAAGCTCTAAGAGTAGAGCATAAAGACAATCTGATCATGTGCGTTCTCTTTGAATCAGAGAAAGTGCACAACGGAATTCTTTCGTGAAAACTAAAACCTTCATTCTTGTCAGGGCCGCTAATGTACCTAAAATGATGCTCCTGCGAAAGCGGTACATTCGGAAAGAACACTGAAAAGTAAAAAGCTAAGATTAGCAGCTAAAGCAAGTTGTTGACATAAATACAAAAGAAGAAACTAAAAAACACAGAGGGTAAGACCCATGTGTTAAAACTTAAACACAAGGGCCAGCCTTGTGTTGAAAATCTTAAACACAGGAGTCGAGACATGCGTTATAAAACTCAAACGCGATGGCCAAGACCCATGTTTAGAGTTCAAAACGCAGGAGTCAACGCTCGTTTCATGATGAACACAGAGTCCTAACTCTGCATTTTCATTAAACAGAAACGAGTCATCTTCCTCGTTGTCAAAAACCCATTTAGGATTTTCAAAAAACTTGTCAAAACAAGTTATTATGATCACCACCTACCATGGCAGGAAGGCCCATGCGACGGCGATGGCGGTGACGACGTTCCCGCAGTAACAAGAACACCACCGACACCCCCAGCTGATGGCGTTTCGGAAGTCGCTCTAGCGACCTTCTTGGAGCCAGAGCTCATCCTTCGTGGCGCCATTGATGCAATCGGTCGGAAAAGATGATGTTGGTCGGAGAGGACGAAGTTCGCCGGAAATCTTGTCGAAATCAAATGAGAGTTCTCGTTCTTGGAACTAAGCCAAAAATAGAAAGAGTCGAATGACTCTTGACGTGACCACACATGTCTATTTATAACAGCCGTCAAGCTGTTAAAGTGATATAGGATTCTAGGATAGAATCCCAACCATTTTTCGAAAGTCAGTGGAGACTTTAACATTAACACGGAGTTCATCCCCGCGTTCAACCTTCCAAATGCTAAGCCTAGACTGGCATTATGCGGGTTCTTAACTTCGCGTTTCGAAACTCAAAGTTACAATTCTTTCAAATGAGGGATCCATCCTTGTGTTTTCAAACGTGACACTTAGTCTCTAAGGTCATGAATCCTTTCAATAGAGTGTTAATCAAAACCTCTGAATCTCTTCCATAAGATCTAAGTCATTTTAGTTGGCAAATCTTTTGTCAGATTAACACTACACTTCTGATGATCATCATCCTCACAGAGCTGGCATCTAGCCTGCATTACTCCCAATGCGATGATAATTCTGTTAAAGCCAACTTATCGATTCTCATCAATAGAACGATAAGTCTCCAAAATCACTCAAATCATGGTCAATTTACCAAGTCTCCTCAGCAGAGTAGTAAGTAACCAATTTATCAACTCCTTTCGGTGGGGTGATAAAATTCCCTAAATCTTGTTCAAATCACAAGTAGCACAATTCATCACTCCGATGATAAATCATTTAGTAATCCTCCCCAGCGAGAAACTAAAATATATTTCTTGTCACGTTAATATTACAACTCTGACAAAATCCACTTATCGACTCTCCCCAATAGAGCGATAAGTCTTCAAAATAGCCTCGATCGTAATATCTTTCCTGTCACATTAAAATCACACATCTGACAAAATTAACTTATCGACTTTCTCCAATAGAGCGATAAGTCCTCAAAATTACCCCGATCGCAATATCTTTTCTTGTCACGTTAAAATTACACCTCTGACAAAATCCATTTATCGACTCTCTCCAATAGAGCGGTAAGTCTCAAAATTACCCCGATCGTAATGTCTTTCCTTATCACGTTAAAATTACACCTCTGATAAAATCCATTTATCGACTCTCTCCAATAAGAGCGATAAGTCCTCAAAATTGCACCGATCGTAATATTTTCCTTGTCACATTAATATTTTACCTCTGAAAAATCCAATCCGTCTATCAATCCTTTTTAATAGGATGATAGGTCTACAAATAGCTGTTATGTTAACATCTCACATCTAACAGTTCAAAACCCCTCTTTGAACCTTTTTATTCCTTTACATAAGAATAGCAAGTGTTCTTATAAAATCCCCAGCGGGTTAAATTTTTTCCAGAATTATCCCTAGTGTAATAAGGAAATTTTTTGAACTCCACTCCATGTGAGAGTTCACGCCAAGTTAATACTACACCTCTGGCACTTATAGACTTCTTTCAGTGTTTAGAGCAAATGCATGACGCATGAAGAATTCTACTGGTCAGTCTTATTCTGGGAGAATAACAAGTATTTATCCCTAGCAGTTGGAAATTTTTTGGAGTTATCTCAAATGATAATAAGAAAAATTTTCTAAATCAGACCTATCATGGAAATCTGTTCTAAGTTAAGATCACACCTCTGACATTTCTCATGATTTTATTGCTTCAGATCAAAACATGACATATGCAAGAAATACTAAAATACCAATATCACTTTTTATTCAAGAGCCAAAAGAAAGTGATACAAAGCAGAGCTGTTCTTATGAAAATGAATAATACAAGATCAAATCAAAAGAAGCAAGTCGAGCTTTGACTCAAAGAGTTTTTCCTCATGATTGGCCTGTACAATAGCTTCGGCCTTCCTCCGCATCTTGTCCTCAGTTAGTGCTACTGCAGCAGCTACCTCCTTCTTCGCTCTTTCAAGAGCCTAAGCTTCTTGATGATAACTTAAAAGGGTGTCCGTATTTTTAGCACTAAGTATATTAACAATGGTTTCTTCACGAGATAGCTGAGCCTTCAATCTCAGTACTTCTGCCTCAGCTTCAACAAGCTTTGTACGAATCAGGTTCAGAGAAGAAGTGGAGAGCTCCAATTCTTTTTGTCTTAGACTGTTCTGCTCTTGCAAGTGTGTAACTTGAAGCTCTTTCTCAGCCTGACCTTGCTTAATTACCTCACGGCGAGCCACTTCCTTAACCTGGAGGTCAGTAAAAGTAGACACAATCTGTGTCTGAATGTCTACATGACTAAGTGCCTCTAAGTATTTGAGTTGTGCTTCTAGGTGAGAAATGACTTCCGAACAATGTTCAAAGCATTGGGCATTGCCTACACTTTTAATTCCATTTAAGCCTACTTCTAAGAGAGACTTAAATGAATCAAAGCGGCCCCGACTAGCCATGACAACCTCAATTACTTTCTTTGCAAGACTGTTCAAATAACCCAGGGAGATATAGAGGAAGTCAGGAGCATCTGTCAGGCTAGAAACAGCAATCGGAGACGGCTCCACAGCCCTGGAAGCAGACGTATCGAGATGTGGGTTGGCAAGCGACCTGGACGTAGAAGTCACGGAAGCAAAAGAAACATCCAAGTGGGAAGGGCTTGATGTCAAGGCCATCATTGCCCTCGCCTGAGATGTACTTGGTACAGCTCCTGTTAGTGTAAGCGAGATCTTCAGTAATGTTGCCGGTAGAGTGGTTGTTATCGGTAAGCTAGGCAAAGGCTGCTCTTGTAAAGGAGTCGACACCTGCACAAGCTGCTGTTCCGGGGGAGGAGTTACGGTGGTAGTCTCAAGAGTAGGTGAACCTGTATGCAAATATGGTCGGAACACGGAAGGAACGTGCATAGGAATTTGAAATAAACTAGGCTTACCGGTGATAGAGAAAGGGATATGAGTGGATGCTTTGTCTGATGCAACTTTAGGAGCATCGTCAAAAGTTGTGATATCGTCAATAGAATCATGCTCTTCATCCTCTTCATCACCACTTCTGACGTTATCAACATCAGCGTTTCCACCACCTTCATCGCCATCAACTGCATCACCAGTCGAGGAGGCTTCATAATCCACTTCCTCTTCGTCATCACGTATAGCTGAAGACTCGGAAAGACTTGTGAAGGTAGCCGATTTAGTCATAAGTCCCGTTATCGGACTAAGACTTGAATCGCCAGCCGTTGGCATTAGTACTAAAGGATGAGGGGATGGATTATCTTCAAGGCCCCTGGGTCCTAATGTAGGAGCCCTAGGAGAGTCTACTACCAGATTAGATTCCACATCTGTAGTCAAAATTCACCCTCTTTGTCCTCAGAAGGATGATGAGAGGAAGCTTCACTCGATAGGGCTAGACTACGTGAACGGAGCCTAGCTCTGTGTGGTAGGCCTGTAGCTAAAGATTCATGTTGTTCTTCTTCTTCTGCAGCTCTGAGAGCATCGGCCATCAATTTCAGCTTCTGCTGGCCTTTAGCAGGAGGAGATTCAACCATCAATTTTTGGTGAGCCCGCTTATCATATTGGCCAGTTTCATCTGCTGTAAGAGCCCTCTTTCCAGTAGCCCTTGTTACAGGAGTATCAACCGTGCAAGGTTCCTCCACCGGAATAGGCTCAGCCACTTGTTCCTCTTCTTGTCCAGTAGGCGGGTCCTCAAAAGACAAGTACTCGTCAATCCCTCTCAGGCGAGACGTCTTAGACCCCCTCCTTCAAGCATACATATGTCTGATTTCCTTCAAACAAGATGTATTCAAGTTGTAGCCAGAGGTCTGGGAAGCAGCGGAATACCAGTTGCAGAAACCCATAGAAGTGTAGGAGTTAGGTGTTTTGTGAGGGAGCTTGAAGACGACCTTGGTGCAACCAACCACTGAATAGTACCAGGCCCTCGCCCCTTCATATAGATTTCCCACAATTGCAAGTTGAGGTCGAGCATTCCCGACGTATAGCTGGTCATATCCAAATTGATGAGCAAACCTATATGGTTGATAGGGTTCAATGAAACACTTCCCGCCTTGTCGAAAAATCAAGTAGCTGGGCCTGATGTAGAGTAACCAACGGAAAATACCCCCATTTAGCGGGGTGAATCCGTTAGGACCTGCCACATCCTGGAATGTTGCTCCATACACCCCACCTTCAAAATCGGGGAAGCAACAGAAAATATGATAATTGGTGTCCCGCAACAAGATCTAGCGAATCCTAACCATATAAGTCCCCTCCCACTTTGCAGATTCCAATCGTTGTACAAGTGGGATGAATGAATCACCTTGAGGAGAAGCCGCACTTATCAATGAGGGATAGTGGGACACGTACCAAGCCATCAGATAAGTATAAGGCAGTGGCACTCGGGGATTTAGAGTTTTAAAAGTCTTGCCTTCGCCAGACTCCACCTCCGTAACATTAAGAAAATCCACAGCTAGCTCACATAACCCGTTCTGTATACGACACACCATTGCAAAAAGAAGGTTCAGCGGTTTCCTATGCGGCAAAAGAACGGCTGGGTAAATCACCTCAGCGACAAGAGCATCAATTAGCCTGGTAGGGATGACGCATCGCTTTAGCCACAATAACAGGAACCACGCCAGCAATGCCATATCTGAGATAGGGATCTGAGCTTGATAGTGGAAGCTTTCAAACTTCGTGTAAGCAGGAAAAATATCCTCTTTTGCTTCATTTGTATAATAGGAGATAGCAGCATCAATTCCGGTTTGAATCTCCTCTAAAGTACTCGCAGACAATCTGGTCACTGGAGTTCCCTTATCGGTCAAATTCTGGAATAACTCTACCCAAGATACTTGTTTTACACCACTTCCCCGAGCCCCCGTCTGGTGCATGTAGATATGGAAGTGACGCATAACTTCCCAGAGCGTGGAGTAAACTTCAGGGTTGATTTTTCTCAAAATTTTAAGTTTCGTTGATCCTGGAACAAATTCTTCATATGGTAAATCCTTGAGAAGAAGACCTGAGATGTCATGCATCTCGTGAAGAACAAAGTCTAACTCCCCCACCGGAGTGAAGAAGGTATAGGTCTCAGGATTGTATCTTTCCAATATAGAGAAAAAGTGATAGTGGCTCTGGACGATCCCGTATTTAGTAGCCCTCACAGGAATCTTCAGCCCAGACGGATTGAGGGGTACCTCCAACTCCTCCAAAATAAAATTGGTCATTCGATCCCACCACCCTGTCACTGGAGAGTGAACCTAGCCAGGAGACCTAAATTCTTATGCAGGAAATTCTCCTTTCTTCGCCATAAATCTTTTGACAAAAGTATTCGCCGGACTGGCCACTTCACCGATTGGGTATTCTTTAGCGAACAAGTCTGGTCGTAAGGCTGTCACCTGTCTATTATAACCCACTGTGTGAACCCCTTGGAAAGTCAAGGTTCTAAGGGCAACTCCGTCCTGTTCCTTGACAAGGTCCCAATCCATGCGTCTTGGAATAGAAGCACACTAGAAGTATGATATCGGATACATCCTCTCCATGTTAGGCAAGAAGAGGCGACGATCCCCAACTTTCCTTAGCCACTTGTAATCCCCATCATAAGCCACACCCGTTTCAAAATCAACGAAATCCCCGAAGAGGAATGCTGGTTTGACGAGCGGTTTACGACTTAGACTCTCAAATTTTGCGTCTGTGACCAATGTTCGAAGAGTTTCAAAAGAAGCCTGAAGAATTGCTTCAACATGATCCTTTTTGGTGATATAGAACGCAGGGAGCTCTTAGCATAGAGTGAACATCAAATTCTTATCAACACCACCTTCGTGACCGAAATGATGGTGAAAAGGGAGAGGCTCATTGGTGTGATGCACTGCAAAAGCAAAGAGAATAAACCAGTCAAAGTAAAAAAGCCAAAACAAATGCGGAGGTCGAACTCTGCGTCAGCAAAAACAAATGCGGAGATCAAAACCCTACGTCAGCAAAATAAAACGTGGAGGTTGAGCCCTACGTCAGGAAAAATTAAACGCAGAGATTAAACCTCGCGTTGATGAAAATTTTAAGCGCGGAGGTCGAAACCCCGCTGCTTCAAATTTCAAACGACGGAGTCCTAACCTCGCGTTACGTCATTGAAACGAGTTTCCTCGTTGATTCAAAGGTCAGAACTCATCGTAGCAAGTTTAACGACCACAAAGGTCATACTTACCATCGATCAAAGGGAACTAAGGCGGCAGCAAACCAGCTTGAACTATAGCATCGCTGGCTGGCGTAGATGGCGATGAGCTCTGGGCTGTGGCGACGATGGGCTTGAAGGGCCGAGAGACGGTCTTCTTCCTGGGCGCTAAGGATTTCGTTAGATGGGGAAGATGAACAGTGTTCGCCAAAGATGAAAACAAAAATCTTCGTTAAAAATTTAGGGAAGAATGGCGAAGAGTCGAACGACTCTTGATTTGACCCCAGTGGCCTATTTATAGACAGCTGTGAACTGTCAAATCGGAACGAGATTCTAGGCTAGAATCTCGCCCCAACGCAATTTTAGCATTCGAGTTGGTTGAACTTCCAAACGCAGGGCTCACCCATGCGTTCCAATTTTCAAGCGCAGAGTTCACCGGCGCGTTTTGACCACCACAAAAGCAACATCTCGACAACCGAGGCTATGACACAGCTTCAAATAAATAAAAGAAAAGCTAAATGCGGTCATCAAGGTGACCAAAGCCGAGAAGAAACTGGCGTATGACAAGCAGCTATGCAGCCTCTTGGATGAGTACAGATAGGTTACAGTCAATGATGCTAAAATCGTCAGGCTCGATCCGTCGCACACAGCTTATTCTCCTAAGTGGCTTAACATTCCTACTAAGATTAATAAAACCAGAAGCTGCACACAGCTTATTCTCCTAAGTGGCTTAACATTCCCACCAAGATTAATGAAGCCAGAAGCTGCACACGGCTCATTCTTAAAGTGGCTTAGCATTCCCACTAAGATTAATGAAACCAGAAGCTACACATAGCTTATTCTCCTAAGTGGCTTAATATTCCCACCAAGATTAATGAAGCCAGAAGCTGCACACGGCTCATTCTCCTAAGTGGCATAACATTCCCACTAATATTAATAAAGCTAAAAGCTGCATGTCGAGTGTTCACCAATGTCTACAAGAATTTTCAGGACAACAAAATACACCTCATCGCAGATTGAGTGGAGTATCTCAAGGATCCAGACAAAATCTGAAGAGTACACCTCATCGTAAATTGAGTGGAGTATCTCAAGGACCCAGACGAAATCCGGAGAATACACCTCATCGTAAATTGAGTGGAGTATCTCAAGGACCCAGATGAAATCCGGAGAATACACCTCATCGCAGACTGAGTGGAGTATCTCAAGGATCCAGACAAATTTGTTGTCATCATCGTTCTTATTTGGTTCATCAGCAATGACTTGGGCTTTAGCTTGTTTGACTAAGTTCATTGTCACCAAGACACAAAAGTTATCTTGTTTGGTTTAAGGAAGCAAAATTTCGACATTCTGACAACCAAGTTTGTGATATCTTCGAATCAAACGAAGCGGACAATCAATCAATCAAATTTTGGGATCCAAAGTATTATGAAAATTCATCCCAGTGAACCGCGAACTTTCAAAAACTTTAGAGGGGGTTCTGTAGGCTGTCTAAAAAGCACAACAGATAGCTGATCCCCATCAAGCTTCAATGATGGGAGTTACAATCCGGCGACTTCCATATCTCAATGATGAAAGTTGCAATCAGATGATTTTCATGTCAACAAATAAAAATTACAAATGGAGGACTTTTAACATAGATCGAGAAGAGTTACAATTCAACGATACTTCCGACAACTGATGAAAAACTCTATTCAGTAGTCTTCACAATCAACTGTGAGAGTTACAATCTGACGACTTTCACCCCCCACAACAGTTAAATCAAAGATTACTGAACAATGGTCATTGCAACGCTCTACAGAAGAGGTTACAAGTCAACTAGCCCCTTCTAAACGCGGAATTCATCTTCGCGTTTCAATTCTTGAAACGCAGGCGACCCCCGCATTTCTAATCCTCAGCAAACAAAACGCGGGTGGCCCTCGTGTTTTTCAACATCCAGCGGATGCCCAACTCTACGTCTCTAGTCTAAGACGCGGAGTTATGGTCCTAAACGCCAACTTGGGCGTTTGACTCATTCAAACACTAGTCAAACGGTTTCAGAACCGTTTTTCCATGATTTGAGAAAACCGCGCCCACTTAGGAGCGGATTAAGGGGGTAGTTACAACTCCTTATTGTAGGCTGTCTAAAAATCACAATGGATAGCTGATTAAAACAAGCCC
>BQKN01000611.1:820825-841483 GCA_022839385.1 Asparagus kiusianus
ATATATGAAAATAATGGATATGAGGTGGCAGCTCATTTTATAAAATGAACTACCAAGAGATAGTCATGTGACGAGACCCATCATATTTTTCATATCAAAAGATGTGAGCCTCACCACTCTATCTCTTAGTAGCTCATTTTATTAAATGAGTCGCCACCATATGTGTGTGTACATATATATAAATGTTTTGACACTTTAAATTTAATCTAAGGAAACCTCTTGATTCATGTATTAGACAATACAAATTAATGATCTACTCTATTCATCATGGTCTAAATATCTCAAAACATTTATAAAATAAAGAGCATGATGTTTCAATACTTCTAATACATAGTTTTCATTGTTTCTTTAGTTATATTGTCATAAAACTATTAATTTTACAATCTTTTGATGCATGAGTACGTAACTATAAGCTTATATGCCTGTTTTTTTGTTTATACACAATCAAAAATATAAAAATCGAAATGAATGGAGTGGATCAAGTGCATTAATGGCATATAATGTAGTTTTAGAGGCGCTTCCTTAGATTAAAGCTAACGTGTTACCTTAAGAACACTTTCCTTACACACACACACACACACACACACACACACACAACACATGTTTTATGAGGGAATTTCCCCATGATCTTTTAGACTATGAGTATCAAACCCCCCGGTGTAGTTAAGGGGCACCCACCAACACATGACTTTGGGTATTCTAGGAAATTAAATTCCCGTGGGTGCTCCGTAGGAACGTTGGACCTAAAATCTTGGAGTACTATTCATAGACAGCTTACTAACTCGCCTAGATCCTCTTGGCTCTTTTTTGTACCTAAACTGTTTTTTCAATATATGGAGACATATCTACAACCATTTTTTAAGAAAATTGAAAAGAGTTATTTGACATAGTCCCACATGGATGGTTCTAAATAGATTCCAATTTATGGTATAGTCCCCTGAAAATTGGTAAAAAGAGTACAAAAATTGGAGGGTAGTAGTCGTTTTTCTTACTTAAAAAAACTTTCAATATTTGTTCTTTTACAATTTATAGGAATTTATGTTGATTAGATTTGCTTCCGAGTTTGGAAGTTAAATGTGAATATGTGATAACCTAAGATTTAGTCACACATCGGATATCAATTGAGGGATTGAATGATTTAAATGATGAGTCTTCAAAGCTAAGTGTAACATTGATTAGTAAATTTTAGCAATGAATTGTGCCAAACTATGCATTGCACTCCGTGGATCCCATAACTTACATCGTGCTAGTGGGCTCAAGGGCCCGGTGTGTGACAGAGTATTCTATGAATTGTTTCTTCTTCAAACTACTTCCCTTTTTTATCTTTCAGAAATAAGTTTAATATTTTTTATGCTTTGAAGAAATTGCAGCCTCATCATCATCATTTAAGTCCTTTTATCTTAAGGGATTGTTTGTTTTAAAGTCTCTAACCATTATATCATCATCTAAGTCCTTTTATCTTAAGGGGTTATTTGTCTTGAAGTCTCTGACCATTACATCATGGTATATCTTTATAGTCTCTAACCATTACATCATGTTATATCTTTATATATTTATGTTCTCGTAGGTTAAGCATTCTTTTTATATACTGAAACCTAGACTCATGCAGCAATATTAATTTTTAGAAAAACCCTTTAAGACAATTGTGGCTAGTGAGATTTGAATCTAAATTGCTCTGATACTATCTTAAAATTCATAACCATTATATAAAACTCTGCAGTTGTGGTAAGAATTTAAGATTATATATTTTTTATATCTAACAGATTGGTTGCAAAGATAAAGAAATTAGTGTAATAAGAAATGTGCCTACTATAACACATTTCTTCCTTTTACTTGGCTAAGTTAAAAAAAAAGGAGTACAGTACTATGTGGGACCGCCATATTGAAATATGAACAAGTGGAAATGTGCTTATAAAAACTAGAGATATGGGTCGTATCCACATGTAACTTCGGTTTCTTCCTTGGAAACTCATTTTGGACGGTTCACGGAAAGCAACCAAACAGACCCTAACCCACAGACTGTTAAGGATACGGTTAAGGATGAAGATCTTAAACATTCCCAAAAGTAATTTGAGTGCTCAATGCTTAGTTCATACACAAAGAACATAATCTTACATATGCTTATTTAATATACATTGAGAAAGAAGGAATTTTTTTTATAAAATGGTATTTGAGTGCACAAGCATGCATATGATTTGCACATGCTTTTGAAGTTGTTAGCAACAAGTGTTCCATGATAAAAATTACTATAATAGAATTCTTTTACGTGGTCAAATTTAAGAAGATTTATAATTGCTAGTTTTTCATTGCATAGAATGCATGCATGATTGTCAAGAGAACAAATATTTTGTTAATTCTTTCTGGATTCTTCCAAGTTTGAAGGATTTTCGGTTGATTACATTAGGGCATTTCTGTTGGATCTAAGATGCAAACCTAGAGGGAGATGAATAAAGTTGTCTACTATTTTTTGAAATATCACAGAATATGCAGTAGAATAAAAATAAAAATAATAAAACAATATGCAATACAATAATCATAGAGATAATCACAACTAGAGCACACGAGATTTTATAATAGTTTTGATAAATAATTCTACATCCATTCTGTCTTATTGCAAAGGGACTTCCTCACCATGTAAAAGTTCTCCTGAATCACAAACTTGATTAAGTTGGCTTACAAGACCAAAACTCTTCAAACACGAGTATCTATTCCTCAATTCAACCTCGGTTCTCCTGAATCCCAAACTAGTTGTCTAACCTAAACTCTTCAAACACGAGTATTTATTCCTCAATTCAACCTCGGTTTGAATACGTCATAAAAATAAGTTAAATACAAAGTATTAAATATTAACTATGTGCATACAAAGTATTAAATATTAACTATGCGCAACATAGAATGATTTTATAGCCTTTTGATTGTGCAAACAGTTCTCCAAAGGATAAAAGCAAAGCTTGATGATGAACAACAATGACGGTGAAGTCAAAGATCAATGCTCATAGAAGGTTGACGATCGGATGATGAGAAACAATGTCAAAGATACTTGTTGAGAAGTTTGAGCAAATTCCTTTCTCCTTAGTTGAAAACCTTGCTCCCCCCCCCCCCCCACCTAACTTAACTATCGATGGTCAAGTTATCACCATCGATGGTTATATTGTAATCATCGATGATTTGGTAGGTGTCGGCTTAGTTTTGGGAAAACTTCGCTAAGATAGAGAATTGTGAAAACGGCGAAGGAATATGAGAAAAACATGAAAAATAAGCAAGACATGCTCCACCATACCTTGGTGTGGTGTCTGCCACACCTAGGTGGTAGAATCTCCCTGTTGACATGTCTGCCACACCTTGGTTTTACTAATAGAGAAGAAGAGTACAAACTGAGATTATACATCATTCAAAATAATCAGCTAATCTCACCAACAAATCTCTAATTCTCTCCAAAATAAAACCCTAACCAATAGCTCAAAACATACATCTTTTCTATGCTCCAAATATCCTCCAATCAATGCTTAATCAAAGCCCAATCAAAGCTAAAGAAACCTAAAAACGTGTCTCTATTTATAACAAAATATAATCTCAAACAAATTGGGATTCTAAAAAACGAGTCTGCTACACCCGAGGGTGGCAGACATCATACCCCTAAAAACAGGGTAGATTATGCTACACCTGGGTGTGGCAAACATCACAAACATATCAACAGGGACAGATTCTGCCACCTGGGTGTAGCAGACACCACACCAGAGTATGGTGGAGCATGTCTTGCTTATTTTTCATGTTTTTTTTAAATTCCTTCGTCGTTTTCACAATTCTCCACCTCGGTGAAGTTTTCCCAAAAGTGAGCCGACACCAACCAAATCAAATGTCTCACTTGTTACGTCTAGTACTAAATGGAATAAAAGCACGATAATGGACTCAATCCACAATAAGTCGAGAACCGAAATGAGAATGCGAACAAACTCCAAATATTAGTATCAACTCACCAAACCGGCTACATCATAAATGACTACCAACATATCCTCTTGCCCAAGGAATCAAGCTTTCACGTAGTTCACCCAACGGCCTCCAAAGGCCCTTAATCAAATAGAAGAGTTCTCAACCCTTCTCTAATATCACCAACGAATCTGTAACTGATAGCTCTCCCAACGACCCCAAAGTAAAACAATCCAAACACCTCCACCTGAGGTGAACCAACGGCCATAACCAAATATGAACTATGTCCACCAGCTGCACTTGAATCCAAAATCAACTCATCATCTGCATCCAAATCAAAATGATCCCCAAACTGTGTCACCTCAGCTAGAATTCCAAACAATACAGTATGATCTGGAATATGTGGAGTAATCTCCACCCAACATGGAGTAGCATCACTCTCCACCCGCTGTGATATCCGAACGATCTGATCAACACTCTTCACCTATCGAGAGTCAAATGTGACATACCTATCCAGAACAAAATCAGAAACCAATACCTGATAACCAAACAAGCCTCTGAATCCCAAATGTGCAATCGGATCAAATCTCACATCCTCGACGTGACTAAATGTTGGGCAACCAAACATCCGACGCAACCCAAAATCTAAAGCAGCTCCACCAGATCCTAAATCTCCAAATGCAGCAGTCGATAACCTATAACTAAGATGGCCCAAATATGTCGAAGCCCGAACACCAAAACCAATGCTCGATACCAAACGTCGATCCTCCTCCAGTAAGGAGCGATCCATCAAAACTGTCATCTCATCTCGTCATCCCAATGTTTCCTTCCAATGAAGTATCTCAAACTTCCATGAGCTCGGTACAAATGCAAGAAAGAATCCCTACCAAAAACAGAATAATGGGTTACCTTTCTGCCAACACACTTCCTCCATTTGTTGTTGACTTCTAGGACTTCACACCAACGTGACTTGGTTGCAACCCACCAATGGCTAGAATAGTCCCTAACTGCAAAAACCAAATACTGATTATCTCCCAATGATGCATCCTTGGAAGGCCCCCAAATGCTTGAATGAACACCACCTAAAAGACTCCTCGATCGATGGATAGAAGTGCCAAACTCCACCTTGGTCTTCTTGCTCATACAAATGTACTCAAATGACTTTAATATGCAAGTCAAAGCACTCCTTAACAAACCATGCACGACATAACCAATCAAATATCCCAGCTTTAACAAATGCCACAGTCTAGCCAAATCCAAAAAAAGTCGTCAGCTCTCTATCAAACACTGTGCTTCCAATCAAATAATATAAATTCTTCTTTCTGACGTCCTTTATCACAATCATGGACCTAAATATGACCTTCAAATATGCATCCACTAAGGTCACCCGATAGCTTGTTGCCTCCAAAACTCCAAGTAAAATGATGTTCTTCTTCAACTAAGGAACGAATCTCACTTCATCCAACTCCCGAATCACCCTGTCACACATCCTAATACGAACGGTACTAATACCACCAATAGGACATTCATAATCATTACCTATGAGTACGACATCCCATCTTCCTAACTCCTGAAAACTAGAAAACCAATCCCTCCTAGGGAAAATATGGTAAGAAGCACCCGAATCCAACATCCACTCTATAGAGTCGTTAACAAAAACTGACGGTAGTGCTAATGAGTAGCCCAAAGAATCCTAATTTGAATTATCGCCACTAGCCTTGACAATATTCACCTCTGAAGCTTGAGTAGCTTTCTCCTTATTCTTCCCGGCTCGATCAAACAACTTTGGCCATTCGACTTTCCAATGTCCATCCTCTTTACAAAAGGCACACTGATTCCTACGAACTCCAAGATGTACCCCTCTAGACCGCGACTTCCTATTTCGGTTTGGATTCTTTGCTCTTGTGACCAATGCCCTTGCTACCGGCTCAACTGAAGTCTCCTTATCTTTCCTTTGAAGTTGATAATTCACAAATGCAGCGGTGACCTTACTATATGAAAGAGATACCTTCCCATTAATAAGAGTAAGAATGAATGTCTCATATTCCTCGTCGGGCAAGGAACTCAATAACAACAACGTATTGTCCTTATCTTTAATCATAACATCTACATTTGTCAAATCCACAAGAAGCTTAGTGTAGTGGTTCATGTGATCACTAATAGAGGTTCCTTTCTTCAAGTAGAAGCGATAAAGCCTCCTCTCCAAATACAAGCGGTTCTCTACACACTTGGTCAAATACTTGCTCTCAATGATCTCTCATATCTACTTAGCCGAAGTCTCATTGATCACATCATATTTCAAATCTTGAGTCAAACAAGATCTAATCATACCACACGCCGTTCTATTCATCTTCTTCCAAACTTTTTCCTTAGTGTCGTTCAGTTTCCCGTCCAACTCCAATGTATCCACTAAATTTTACGCGTTGAGTGCATCCAAGACTTCGCATTGCCAAAGTCTAACATTGTTTGTGCCATTAAACTTCTCCACATCTATCTTCATAGAGTGAATATTCAAACTTTGGACGGTCTTCACGTCGAAAGTACCTGTAGGCGTTGAAAATTACCTATATGTCTCCACGAACAGCTCGAAGCTAAGAGAAGACGATGAACACTATCCAAGTCAAAGGAGCTTGATTAACATCAACGAACGCTTGAAGTGAATCGACGAACTATGTGAAACGATGGAGCTACAGAATAACGAGGATGCGAACTGATCGGGAGCCCCGCGTCGCTTACAAAAAGCAAAACGCTGCTCATATCCCAGTTTACTCCATAATGATCCAGTTATTGAAGCTTATAGATCTCCTCGTCGGCTTTCTAACACACTTTGAATCACTCAAATCCGAGTTCGGATGAAGAAGTTACGGAGGAAATGGACAAGCGCGTAAAACGGACGGTCTCAGCCTAAGCTAAGACACCCCGAAGTGTCTCGGTCCAACCGAGACACCTCAAGGTGTCTCGACACGGTAGGAGACACCCTTGACACCCAAGGGTGTCTCTATTTAGGCAGAGACACCCAAGGGTGTCTCGGCCCGAGCCGAGACACCCAAGGGTGTCTCCATTCAGGCAGAGACACCCAAGAGTGTCTCAGCCTTGCTGAGACACCCAAGGGTGTTCGCAGCCCTAAAAAGTTATTTTTTTCGCCGTTATGCAGTTTTAACCGCCTGGATTCTCTGGAGCCTATAAATACAGCCCCAGAGCCTTCATTTTTTGAGATTTGGATTTTTAGAAAGTTGGAGAAGCCCTGCCAGATTGAAGATTAAAAGTACACGAACTTCAGAGAGGAGGAGGAGAGATCAGATCGAGTTCATCGGCATAAAGAAGAGGAGCTCGTCAGATCTGTAGTTCCTCGGGTCCGTTCCTTAAGATTATCCCGTTGCGATAATCTTAAGAAGAGCAATTATCTCTCCGTTGCCGAGATAAGCGCTACGGTTTCTTGATTCCTTCGTGAATCAACAAATCTCTGCCCGATTTTTTAGTAATCAGATCTGATCGACGATGGTCCACGGATATCAATATCCCCGTCACAGGCTAAGATCTCACGCAAGCAGCGGGCGATAAACACCCGTTGCGTTTGTTTGAAGAAAGTTGTATTTTTTATTATTATTTTCATTGTGTAAGAAAGTCTTATAAAAAGACTAATTTTACTTTAAATCTGTAATCGATAAACGTGTAATAGATTCAGCAATGAAGAAATCAACTTTCACCGCAAACAAACTGGCGACCACAGTGGGAGCCAACAGCTTCGCTGCCGAAGCTGTCGTGCCGTAGCCGACGATCAAGATCCTAGTGTTCAAAGAGGTCGAGTACGAATTCGACCAGCAGAAATTTGAAGAATACATCTCCTCCTCCTCCTCCAGATCTGCTCCTCCTCATAAGCGCAGGAAGATCTCCTCCTCCCAGAAGATCCGTCGGTCTCCAGATCTGAAGACCCGAGAAGTTGATCTCCCCGTAGTCGATGCTACGGTTGCATCTTGCAACGATCCGTCAGCATCCAATGAGATCAGATCTGTAGATTTGAACTCCTTCGCGATCAAGGAGCCGACTGCTTAAGGTGCGCCAACTCTATCAAAGAGAGCACGTCAAAGGAAACGCCACCGCCTCGCGCGCCAATTCACCAAGGCTTTGGATCAGGTGGATGGACTCCGTTACCAAGCAGATCTGGAGTTCAGAAAGCGCCAAGTGGCTAATCTATCGCCATGACCAGCATCAGGATCCTCTTCCAGACCTCCGATTAACGAATGAGTTCGTGTCAAACGAACCCACTCTACTCTCGAGGAGCGAATCCAGAAGCGTCGCGCCTTGTTTGCGCATGCCCGGACCCTTGTGCGAAAAGCACAGGAAATGCAAAAGGACGAGGCAGTTAAGAGATCACCGAGATCCAAACAAGTTTGGATGCCAAAAGCCAAATCAGCGCATAAGGCAAAAGCAGGCGACGTTGCTCTCCGGCCTTCGTCAACTCCAGATCCTGCTCCTACACCTCCGGTGATGCCCTATGACAATGTGGATCTCCCCAAATCTAGGGTCCCATTGAAGGACCGCATCGGTTCTCTACCCGAGGATAGAAGCAAGGAGCCTGTTAAGGAAAGCTTGAGACCGTTAAAGGAGCTTCGAGCAAACATCCAGACTGGGGGTCGTACACGACCTCCTAACAAGTTAATTTCTGCAACGGCCCGTTTAGGGGTGCGTGCAGAAAACCAGGAGTCCGTTAAGGTTTCACCCTCACAAAGGTGTGATTCCAAACATGTGACTCCTGCAGACACCAACAAGGCGATGTTTACTCAGAGGAAAACACGTCAGACAAAAGAATGCGTTATACCTAAGAATTCATGTAAACAACCGATAGGTTACCCTGACCGTAATGTCGATGAGTTGTACTATTAGGTTGGGGGTATGAATAAATCTCGAAAGAGAAGTACCCGAGAAGCGGACTCTCGCTGTCCGTGTACTAAAATTATCAGGGCAGTATTATCAGCGTGTAGCTGCCCCAAGACCGCTCCACAGAGGGTCTCGGTATTTGAAAGGATCTCCACCAGAACGTCCAGGACCAAGCCAAGGCGTTTCTATAGAAAAAACCAGCTGCGCAAGATGACGAAGTTCCAGAAGTCACAGTTAATATGGTTGATAAGGGAAAGTTAACGTGAAGCTTCAGTCCTCGTCATTTTTTGGACATATCCCAATGTATAATTCAATTACGGTCGGGAACCATTAGACAAAGGGACTATCAGAGGATGAATCAAGGATTATCCTCGGATGATGAATCATCGGATGCTAACTCGGCAATCACTTCTGATAATACGGTATCCAGCCTAGGTCAATCCCGCGAAGTGTTGATGATTAGCACAGAAGAGGTCACCAAAATGGTTGAGGATGTCATGGTCAAACAAAAAGAGAACTTCAAGTTCGAAATGGAAATGGCCATGATGCGGATGAAGGAAGAGCATGATCAACAAATTCGGGTCATGTCCAATCAATTCGGTGAATCCAGCCGTCGCAACCTTGCTAACCAAGCAGGTAACGATTCAGAGGTGGATGAACGTCTCAATGCTAAGAACCCTCCCCTTGACCAGAACACTGGGGGTGGTCCCATCGAAGATAACAATACTAGGGGTGAACCCACCGAAGATGACAATACTGGGAGTGGCCCCGTTATTCCTCTCAGGAATCATCCAAGATCTGATACAGATGAGGACGAGAAAATAAAGGACCTCGAGAGCAAAATCAACGCGCTGATGTCTGCTCAAGGGATAAAAAGGACCAGTATCATATCTCCCTACCCAAGAAAGTGGGATTTGATTCCGTATCTGGTAAATTTTAACCTGATCAACTTCACGCCGTTCGACGGGAAGGGCTCAACCACTCAGCATCTGATTTACTTTAAATCCCACTTGGGTATGATCTCTGGCAATGAAGCCTTGATGGTTCGGTCATTCGTTGGCACCCTTCGTAGGCCTACCTTCAATTGGTACCGTCGTCTTAAACCCGGAAGCATCAACAACTGGGAGGACCTGGAGAGCATTTTCCTTACTCATTTCTTCGACGATGACGTCGAAGTATCAATCAGGACACTCTTCGATGAGAAACAAAAAGACGGAGAGTCGGTGGATACCTTCATCAAACGCTTCCGCAATCAGACAATGAACTGCAAGGATCCCGTCATGGAGGAATTCATCTTGCAAACCTGTCAAAACAACTTGTCCATTAACATCTTGGACGTTATGGGAGTAGAGCCGTTCAATACCTGGAAAGAGTTGAAAGTACGCGGAGAGCAGGCTGAACGCTTTCTTAGAAGGAGAAAGGTCGAAAGAAGCCAACCGATGGCTAACCCTCTGAATCCGAGTCTTATTTCCCATGATGAAGGGAAGGCACCTACAATAGTTGTTGATGTTAATCAGACGTCGTAACAGCAACCCCGAAGACAGTAGAAGACTTTGGATTCGAAGCTCCAAAAAGAGTACTCATTCAAGGACGAAGACGTTCCAGCCATCTTCGAGACCCTTCTTAAAAACAATAAGATCAAGCTGCCACCCATCACAAATCAGAAGGAAGCTGACAATACTACGGATCCGAAGTACTGCGCGTACCACAGAAGGCTCATTCATCCCACCAAGACTTGCTTTACTTTAAAGAATAGCATCCAAACCTTGGTTGAAGCCGACGTCATAACGCTAGGATAAGCCAAATGAGAATGGCAACACTCTGACAAGTATAAGAGTATAAACTGCTCCTTCCAACACTCCGACAAGTATAAGAGTATAAACTGCTCCTTCCAAGACTCCGATAAGTATAAGAGTATAAACTGCTCCTTCCGATACTCCAATAGGTATATGAGTCTAAATTGTTTCCTACTGTTAACGGGAAGTTCCTGGAGAATTTTATACGTAATATTCTTAAGGATAACCCGATCATGCAACCGAATGCAATGATAAACCCAGTTTCGCGAAGAAACTAGGGGTGGATGATTCATGTAACGAGAAGTTCCCGAAAGAATATTATATGTAATTTTCTTAGGGATAACCCGATCATTACAAACAATGTGATAAATACTAAACTCCCACTGTGATTTCCGAACACTCTTTTGCTGAGATGAGATTCGATCGCTTTGTTGGATCAATCTTTCCTCACAAAACTCATATTGGTGTTTGACGACTCACAGTCTTCCACCACAAAATCCCCCACCGATCAGACTAATTGACGGTGGGACCACAAAAAATTCCTTTTGGTTGAATCCACTCAAATTTCCAATGCGTCTATGCACTCAACATTCCTATTGTTAAGTCCAGACATAGTACTTAGAATTTTAATATCTTAATCATTGATGATTGTTAACCCCTCCGTGTTAAGTATTTGTCACTTAACATTAGGAACCCTCTCTGAGTGGTTTGTACAAGTCAACACTCTCACTGTGATTTGTACTCCCACTCCCACTGTCTACCTGGTCAAACCTTCCTACAGTTAGGACCACAACTAAAATCCCCTCTCGATTCCTCCAATGAACAAGAAGCCCACAAATCGAGCGATCAAACCTTCCTACAGTTAGGATCGTCTCAAACTTTTGCTTGGTCAAACCATCCTACAGTTAGAACCACAACTAAAATCCCCTCTCGATTCCTCCAATGAACGAGAGGCCCACAAATCGAGCGATCAAACATTCCCACAGTTAGGATCGTCTCAAAATTCTGCTTGATCAAACCTTCATACAGTTAGGGTCAACTCAAACTCCCGCTTGGTCAAACCTTCCTACAGTTAGGACCAAAACCACAATTCATTCTCGATAAATGAGGAACTCACCTTTAGTTCGGTAATCAAACCTTCCAACAGTTAGGATTATCCAAATCTTTTTGATTCTCGGAGTGGAGATCCCCCTCCTAGTTTCACCTTCCCGGATTCTGAAAGTGGAGATCCCACTTTAAATTTCCTTTGGCAACTGGAGATAGAATATAAAATTCTTCCTCTTCAGCTTTGGGAGATAGAATATAAAATTCTTCCTCTCCCGTATCGGGTTCGTCTTTGCTCCAAGAGAAGACACTACTTTTTCA
Organism: Asparagus kiusianus; assembly: GCA_022839385.1. NCBI lineage: Eukaryota > Viridiplantae > Streptophyta > Magnoliopsida > Asparagales > Asparagaceae > Asparagus > Asparagus kiusianus. Next base: position 832,792 of record BQKN01000611.1, read on the forward strand.
AACTCCTAAAATCCGTGCGTCATACGCACGGGGAATTTTATCCTGAATTCTAAGTAGGGATAAGTCAACGCCTAACACGCGTTGCCGATTTAGTCTTTCACCGATTGAAGAAGACACCAGAATTCCAGTCTGGGGAATTTTATCCTGAAGCCTAAGAAGGGATAAGTCAGCACCTAACATGCGTTGCTGGTTAGTCTTTGACCGTAAGAGAGACAAAAGCCTACATATTCGACATTGTGGCAGGTTGTTATTCATAACGCTAAAATCCGCGTCTTACACGCGTGGGAAATTTTATCTCGAATCCTGAGTAGGGATAAGTCAACGCCTAACGTGCGTTGCCGGTTACTTCTTAACCGTAAAAAGAACCAAAGCCTACATATTCGACATTGTGGTAGGTTGTTATTCATAACACCAAAATCCGTGCCTTACACGCGTGGGGAATTTTATCCCGAATCCTGAGTAGGGATAAGTCAACGCCTAACACGCATTGACGGTTAGTTCTTAACCGTAAAAAGAACCAAAGCCCACATATTCGACATTGTGGCAGGTTGTTATTCATAACACCATAATCCGTGCCTTACACGCGTGAGGAATTTTATCCCGAATCCTAAGCAGAGGTAAGTCAACGCCTAAGACGCGTTGCCGGTTTAGTCTTTCACCGATTGAAGAAGACACCAGAATTCCAGTCTGGGGACTTTTATCCTTAAGCCCAAGTAGGGATACGTCAGTGTCTAACACACGTTGCCGGGTAGCCTATTCCCGTAACAATGCCGAAGTCTACGTATTCGAAGTCGTAGCATCAAGTCTAAGGGAGTTCATTCCTTTAGCACAACGTCACATACGGAACGGACTTAAAACAATCCGCATGTAAGCCCAATTAAAACGGTAATCGGTAAAAGCACGTCAAATCCGTTGAAGGCTGAGGATTTGCCAAAAATCCTAAGTTAACGTCTAATACACGTCGCTGTTTAGTCTTTTCACGGGAGAAAGATGAAGTCTATGTATTCAATATCGTAGCACTAAAAGGGTTAACTCTTTTAGCTTAACGTCACATGCGGAACGGACTTAAACAATCCGCATGCTAGCCCGACTCAAACGATAGTTGGTAAAGGCTCATCAAACCCGTTGATGGCTGAGAATTTGCCAAAAATTCTATAAATGCGAGTCATTGACGCACCAGCTCCGTTAGTTGGTCTCGTGACTCGAGTATCCAATAACATCAGGATAAGATCCACACATGCAGATGAATCAGCTTTAACAGTTGGTCCTGTAGCCCCGACACTTGGGACCGCCATGCTCCAATACCTTAAGAGCTTAAACTGTGTATACTCCAGTTAACGTATGAGTATAAACTAGGTCAACGCCAATCAAAGTGTTATGATGAAAAAGTCAACGCCGGGCAATTCGAAACCCTAAGGTCAACATCGGTCAACGCGTAACCCTAAGTCAACGTCGGTCAACGCGTTGCGACAAAAAGTCAATGTACGACAGTCTGAAACCCTAATTCAACACGATGTGACGGAGATAATCAGTTCTAAGTTAACTTAACGACAAGAGCCAAAATCAACTCACCCGCTTAGATTTGAGACTTCGACGACGGTCAGACGATAAACGCAGCACCGGGAGAACCTCACCTGTCCGACAAAATACTGGATAAACTAAAAATCGAAGGAGTCAAGAATTGAAGCTAACTACAGGTCCTTTACACCGACCGAAGGCTAGACAAATCACATCCAAATTATTCCAGCCTCTTCTATAAAAGAAACGAGTCTGGAACGCTTTGGAGGGGGTATCTGTAGGCGTTGAAAATTATCTATAGGTCTCCACGAACAGCTCGAAGCTAAGAGAAGACGATGAATGTCACTATCCAAGTCACAGGAGCTTGATTGACGTCGACAAACGCTTGAAGTGAATCGACAAACTATGTGAAGCGATGGAGCTTCGGAATAACGAGGATGCGAACTGATCGGGAGCCCCGCGTCGCTTACAAAAAGCGAAATGCCGCTCATATCCTAGTTTACTCCATAATGATCCAGTCATTGAAGATTATAGATCTCCTCGCCGGCTTTCCAACACACTTTGAATCACTTAAATCCGAGTTCGGATGAAGAAGTTACAGAGGAAATGGACAAGCGCGCAAAACGGACTGTCTCAGCCTAAGCTAAGACACCCCGAAGTGTCTTGGCCCAACCAAGACACCCCAAGGTGTCTCGGCACGGTGGGAGACACCCTAAGGTGTCTCGGCCCGAGCCGAGACACCCAAGGGTGTCTCCATTCAGGCAGAGATACCTAAGAGTGTCTCGGCCTCGCTGAGACACCCAAGGGTGTCCGCAGCCCTAAAAAGTTATTTTTTTTCGCTGTTATGCAGTTTTAACCGCCTGGATTCTCAGGAGCCTATAAATACAGCCCCAGAGCCTTCATTTTTTGAGATCTGGATTTTTAGAAAGTTAGCGAAGCCCTTCTGGATTGAAGATTAAAAGTGCACGAACTTCAGAGAGGAGGAGGAGAAATCAGATCGAGTTCATCGGCATAAAGAAGAGGAGCTCGTCAGATCTGCAGTTCCCCGGGTCCGTTCCTTAAGATTATCCCGTTGCGATAATCTTAAGAAGAGCAATTATCTCGCCGTTACCAAGATAAGCTCTACGGTTTCTTGATTCCTTCGTGAATCAACGAAGCTCTGCCCGATTTTTCAGTAATCAGATCTGATCGACGGTTGTCCACGGATATCAACATCCTGTCATAGGCTAAGATCCCACGTAAGCAGCAGGCGATAAACACCCATTGTGTTTGTTTGAAGAAAATTATATTTTTTTATTATTTTTATTGTGTAAGAATGTCTTATAAAAAGACTAATTTTACTTTGAATCTGTAATCGATAAACGTGTAATAGATTCAACAATGAAGAAATCAACTTTCACCGCAAATAGTACCACCCACAACTCCTTCTTTCTCGGTCATAATTCTCGAAGCATCAACAAACTAATACGGAACAAATGAAGAATAGATCCAAACTAAAAAAGAGAGATTTTTACCTCCAAATTGAAACCCTAACAAGATCCTCTGAAAGATCTCACCCCCACATGACTGTAGACAAGATCACAAATAGTAAAAATCCCACCTTTATCACCAACTGAAGCCCTAGACGAACTTCCAAAGTGATCTACTCCTTCAAATAGCTTAAGTGTAGCCCGAGCTCTGATACCACTTATTATGCGCGGTGGCCAAATTTTTGTTCTTCGAGGAACCAAAACAAAACGTCAAGATAGAAGACTAAACAATCCAAGATAACGGCACAAACACAAACAACCAATTTTTATGTGGTTCGGCATGTTACCTACGTCCACAGGGCAAGAAGGGGATGAGTTTTTACTAATAGAGAAGAAGAGTATAAACTGAGATTATAAATCATTCAAAATAACCAACTAATCTCACCAACAAATCTCTAATTCTCTCCAAAATAAAACCATAACCATTAGCTCAAAAAATACCTCTTTTTTATGCTCCAAATATCCCTCAACCAATGCTTAATCAAAGCCCAATCGAAGCCAAAGAAACCCTAACAATGTGTCTCTATTTATAACAAAATATAATCCTAAACAGATTGGGATTCTAAAAACGAGTCTGCCACACCCGGGGGTCGCAGACACCACACCCCTAAAAACAGAACAGATTCTGCCACACCTATGTGTGGCAGACACCACACCCATATCAACAGGGATAGATTCTACCACCTAGGTGTGGCAGACACCACACCAGGGTGTGGTGGAGTCTGTCTTGCTTATTTTTCACGTTTTTCTCAACTTCCTTCGTCGTTTTCACAATGCTGTAATCATCGAGGATTTGAACCTCAATCGAGATTAATCTGAAAAGCTATTACTATAGAGATTTTGATAACCAAGTTAAAAGCTATGACCCATGCAAAATTTAGCATCGGTATGTTTCCATCCTTCTACTGATGTTTCGATGTTGTTTAACTAAAATATTCATATCTCGAGCTATGCATCTACAATTTGAGTTCCATTTGTTCTTGTGGATTCATTACAACAAGACGGGCGCTCCCATATGCTTAAAAATGATTTTTACTCTTCTCTAGAATCAACTATGATTAACTTGTCATCTTGCTCTATACACTTTTGAACTTGATTTTAACTACTTATAACTTGTATACAACACCTTAAATGTATATTACACCAATATGAAGGTTTCATGTTCATCAAACAAAGTCAATTGCGCGGACACAATTGTAATAATTATACTTGGTTTTTAAAGTGTGTGAGTGTTTTTTCACAAATATAATAGAATTTTTTGAACCCTAAAAGTAAAACTCATACAAGCTAACATGAGAGCTACTTTTAAAACTATACTAGTTCTTTGGTGCACTCGATGCGTTTATTACATAGTAAACTTATGTGTAAAATAATATTTTAACACCCTAATAACTAAAACTAATATGAATAATTATTTTTAAAAAATTATTGTCAAAAGTGGCATAAATTATCTTACTATTGGAAAATGTGGAGAGTAGGGAGAGTTATGAGGTAGTTGATGATAGTTAGGAAGTTTTTAAATCTTTTTAATTTTTTTTCATTCTAGTTAGTTTCAATATACATTAAATTGTTTAAGGACATTTGTTAAATTTTTTGAAATCTTAAATGCACATTAAAGTATAATAAAAAATGGTTTTCCTTAAATAATAGTATTGCGAACACACATGTTTTAGAGAAAAATCATACTCTCTTTAAAAGTGGGAGTTTGAGAAAAACTTTCCTTAGACAAAATTGCCCTTGAATTTTCTAAATATCATGGCATGATCCTATATCCTAATTAAAAGAATTATTTAAATAAATCTATAAAACATTACTTATCCTTAATAATAGAAATATATTTAATGAATTTTTTAAAATCCAAAAGTTATAAAAAATATTATTAAAAATCTAAAAATTATACAAAATACTCTTCAATTAGAAAATTACAAACCACCACTTAGAAATTAAAATTTTAAAAAATCCTTAAAACTTGAAAATTATGAAAATCGATATATAGCTACATACCGCAAACCGCCACTTAAAAGTTCTAAAAATTACAAACATCATGACTCTTGAAAATGTCCAAAGGTTACAAAAACGTTCCAAAAAATCTAAAAATTATAAAAAAACCCTAAAAATCTAAATTTTTTTGAACAACCTCTTGAACAATATGAAATTATAAGAAGAACCCTAAATTTTGAAAATTACTAACAACCTACTCAACAAAAATTCCAAAAATTCCAAAAACCTCCATAAAATATGAAAATTTTGAATAGCCCCTAAACAATTTGAAATTATAGACAATACCCTAAAAATTTAAACTTACAAATAACCCCTCTCGAAAATGCTAAAAATTATAAAAAATAGCTTGAAAAATCTAAAAACTACAAAAAAACAAGAAAATCATAAATTGTTTAACAATTCCATGAAGAATCTATAATTACATATAACACCCAAAATTTTAAAATTTACAGACTTTCACAAATCTGAAGTTGCTAAAACACCCCTAAAGAGGCAACAAATTAATATAACATCCTCAAAATCTGAAATCTTCTATCAGCCTTTTGAACAATCTAAAACTACAGCCAAATAATCAAAGTTTACTAATAACCTTCAGCAAGTCTTAAAAATATAGAAAATATGATTGTCTAACATATTCTCTATGAAAGATTTTTATCAAATACTTCTAACTAAAAATTAAGTTCTACCAAATACTTTTAAACAATCTGAATGATGTTAAAATATTATCAACTTTTGAATTATGATTATCTAACAAATTCTTTATGAAAAGATTTGGATGATACGTTATATAATTGGGACTTAAATTCTATGGAGATAGAGCTGACATGTCAATAACAATATCCTAGTCTACTTATATTTATGAGATATCAGCCAAGTTTAACTTGCAAGATCCAAAGAAGAGACTTATTCTTTGGTCATAAAGTTGCTCTTTCTAAGAGAATGTCACCTCATACATATGAGGAGTCGGAAAGAATGAAGTAATATAGTAGTCATACGTACGTAATGTTGTATACTAGGCTAGATATTGCTCAAGAAGTAAGTAGACTTAGTAGATCTCAGTCCAATCCTAGAAAGGAATATTAGACTGTAGCTAAGCATATTCTTAAATATCCTAATTGAACAAAATATTATTATTTAGTATTTGTTGGTGATCCTTTAAACATTGAAGGATACACTGATTTTGATTTTTAGTTGGATCCTAACGGTAGTAAATCTGCATTAGGGTTTGTCCTTACCTTAATGGATTTATTAGTTGAAGGAGTTGTAAGCAAAAAATTACAACCGATTCTATTACTGAAACAAAATATACTATAGCTTGAGAAGCAGCAAAAGAAGTAGTCAGTATTAGCAAATTGGTGTAAGAGTTAGTTGTTGTTCCTACTATCTAATCTCCTATCATTTTTCATTGTGATAACAGTGAAGTAATTGTACAAGCTAGAGAGCCTAGGGCTCATCATAGATCAAAGCATATCGAAAAAAGGTATCACTTGGTAAGAAAAATTATCAAGAGAGGAAATAGACATTACCATATTTACTTCTACTGATAATGTGGAAAATCTATTGATAAGATGAGTTTGAAATGTGTATTGGATTGGCCTTGTGCACAAGTGAGAGACTAAAAGATGTATGTCCTATGACAAGATGGGTTTGAAATTTGTATTGCATTGGCCTTGTGCACAAGTGAGAGACTAAAAGATGCATGCTCTATAAAACTAATAAATAGATTAAATAAGAGTTACATGCATATTTACACGAAAACCCTTAAAATATGAATTTTTTTGAACAACTTCCTGAATAATATGAAATTACAGGCAAAACCATGAAATTTGAAAGTTACTGACAATCTCCTAACAAAAAATTTAGAGATTGCAAAAATAACCCTAAATTATGAGAATTTTGAATAGTCCCCTAAACAACTTAAATTATAGACAACACCGCAAAAGTTAAAAAAATGCAAAAAATCCCCTTGAAAAATCTAAAAATAATAAAAACACCTCAAAATCCAAAAAATGCAAACAAACATCTTGAAAATCAGAATATTTTTAAACAGTTCTATGAATAACATGTAACTGTACAACACCCTAAAAAATTAAAAATTACAAATAGACTTCTAAAAAGATAAATTGCAAAAAATGCCTTGAAAAAGTGAAAATAAAAAACATCTTAAAAGCTAAAATCTTCAATTAGCACTTTGAACAATCAAAAATTATAAACTACTATTGAATATTCAAAAAAATATCAATAACCTCTAAAGAGTCCTTAAAACAGAAAAAGATGTACCAAAATTTGAAAATTATAATAAACACTTTGAAAATCTAAAAATTTTAATTCACCCCTTGTATAATCTTAAATTACAAAGGCCCCAAAAAGTTTGATAATTAAGAGAACCCCCATAAAAATATTAAAATTTCAAATGGCCTTTTGAAGAAAATAAAAATTACAAACAATTCCTTAAAAATAAAAAATTGTAAGAAAGCTCTTAAAAAAACCAAACAATCACCTCAAACTCCGCAACTACCAAAATAACCTTAGAGTTAAAATTCTATAATTAAACTTTTTAAAGATTCTCAAACAATAGATCAAAATTAATTACAAAACTTCAAATCCTAACAATTTTTAAATCCAAACATAAACTTAGTGTAGTTTAAAAAAACATATGACATTTGAAGAATTTTGAACAAGACCCTCCAAACATCATTCTCTTTGAACAAAATATGAAAAATACACGGTTTTAATGGAAGGTTTTTTTGGGTGAGTTATATGTTCACATTATCTCTTTGAGATCATAGATTGTTATGCATAAACTATGTATGCACCTGCTTTTTATTTAGACACTGTTTTGTATTTAAAAAGCATGATTTTTGCCGCAAGGAAACAATATCTTTTAAAGTTTGAAAACATTCCTAGAGAGGGCTTTGATACCTTATATTTTATTAGTAGATGTCGCCTTTTCATAATACCGTTGTTGTTATTTAACATAAAGAATGTGATATAGCAGTTTTGCAGGAAGTTGGTTATTGGGTAGAAGTGTTTTACCCATATTGAAATTCATATTAGTTTTGTCATTAATAATCAGTGACATCTTGATATATAATTTTATTATTTTTAAACTTATGTTTTGGGTCATGTAACTCATCTTCTTTATTAGTCTCATGTGAATTTTGTCAAATATGAATTTAATATGGATTTCTGGTCACGTTAGCCATTATGCACTTGCTATATGTCATAAAAGTTCTTTCATATGTTTGTTAGATTCAAGTTTTAAATTATAATTTGAATTTTTGATATGTTTATTAAATCAAAGTTCTAAAAGTTATAAGGCGTAACTAAATTCAATGCATTATCAAATTTAATATTAGTCCACACAATTTTAACTTTACGTTAGCATCATTGAAGAAGAGGTTTAAAATATGATCTTATTTCATGGAATAAATTATAGGAAAAAATGCTTCCAGCCCCCAAAAGTCAAGTGAACGTGCTTCCCACCCCCCAAGACTTGGTCAATGGGCGTTTTACCCCTAAAAATAAAGAATCTGTTCGCTGACCCCCAAAACACAAAACCCAAGACATTAAAACATGTGAAGACCATAATACCCTTCTCTCTCTCTTTCTTTTTTTATTAAAATATGATGAGGATTATTTTA
>BQKN01000611.1:867633-891864 GCA_022839385.1 Asparagus kiusianus
TATATATATATGATCATATCATTATATAATTATATATAAAATATATATATAAATATATAAATTTAAAAATCGGGCTAGGCCGAGCCTAGGCCAGACTTCACCAACACAATCTGAGACCTGGCCCGGAGTCCGGACGGTCCGGATTCTCTGAGCTTTTCCCAGTCTCGGGCCAGATTTGGGCCTGGCCAGCTCCGGACTAAATCTGAATAAATAAGTGATTCATGGTTATCCGATGAAGTAGAAAGTTCCTGTCTGACTAAGACAGAAAGCAACAAGAATAAATAAAATTTGAAAGCTTTGTTGAATACAAGTTACCAGCCTGGGTTCCTAGATGCGACAAGTTCATGATGTGTATCTACATCTTTCATGGACATGAGTACAAGTACTATTGTCGGATACTGACACAAAAGTTCGAGCACAGAATTGTTTTGCCTTTGATAGTCATTTGTCTACTTTTTCTATAGTCATTGTCAACCTTCTTTCCCATAAAAACTAGTGTTTCTTGATAATTATCATGCTCGTTGAATTCGTTATATGCATTATGCAAGATATTTGTACATTAAAGAAGCAATAAGAATAAAGAAGGAAGATGCATAGATACCTCAAAGCTCAGGCAAGATTTATGTACTTCTTATATTTTGTCTTCAATAGTTAATAAATTTTCAACTGAAAAGTTTATAATTTTTATGGGCTAACCTTTCGTTCATTTTGACTCAATAGTAACTAAGTTTGTATACTTTAAAATTCACGATCTTTATAAGTTATAACCTAACATTTTTGTCGAATTTTAGTCATTTTGATCTAATGGCAACTAAGTACTTGTATTTCAAAACCATAATTTTTTTTTTCCATTTTCATTCTTTTGTTTCAACTAAGTAGCAATCAAGTATGATTGCTTGAAAATTCACGATTTTCTTGTGCTTAGACCTGTTTGGGTCAGAAATTGCTATTTTTATTGTCATCGAATCTATTACAACTTTAGCTGTTACAATAAACTCAAATAAATAAAAAGTCGATCTTTTTATAAGATCTTCTTACACAATGAAAATATAAGTTTACAATTCCTTCAAACAACGCACAACAAATGTTTATCGCCTGTTGTTTGCGTGGGATCTTTGCCTGTACCAGGGACGTTGATATCTGTGGACCGCCACGGATCAGATCCGGTTGACAGATTAAAAATCAAAGCTCCTACTTCATGAAGGAAGTATTCGCTGAAGTGGTAATCCCGACCAAGCGAGATTACGACTCTTCTCGGGATTTAAGACCAAGCTTAAATCCGGAGGAATACGGGGGAAAGGGGTTTCAGATCTCTCGAACTCTCTTTTTGTTTATGGAGAAACTTCGCCAAGATCTGCTAACCCTCTGAAATTCGTGGCTTCACTCTCAATTTTGATAGCACCTCGCCCTCTTGATTTCCAGCCCTGTGAAATGAGCCCCTAGCAGGGATGCTAAACCGTATCCGTATCCGATGAAATATCTGTAACCGTATCCGTTAGGATACGAATATGGTTACTCAAATCTATAACCGATAGGAAATGGTTATGGATATGGTTTTGTAGTGAAGTATCTGTATTCGTATCCGAAATATCCGAATACATATTAGTCATACTCTTACGATAGTTTCGATTCTTAGATTATGGATTTGTGGTTAATTTTGATGATCAAGATGTCTAATCTTAACTTTTTAGTTATAATGGATATATTAACGAACACTTTTGTATCACATGAACTATGTTTTTCTCAATACTATCTAGTTTTCTCATTTCTGTTTTGTATCCGCATGCATATCCGTTTATATATCCGTTTATATATCCGCATGTATATCCGTAACCGTATCCGATTTTAGCAAATATGGTTGTAAATTTTTCTTACCGAGGTATATCTGTATCCGTATCCGTATCCGAGATGGGTAAGCGGATATGGATATGGTAAGCATCATATCCGAGCCATATCCGGACCGAATGCACCCCTAGCCCCTAGACCTGTATTTATAGGCTTCGGTTGAGAGGTTTTCTAATAAGTACCACGGATTTGGCCTTATCCTCAGTTGACAACCACCTAACCATGTGTAGAAATGATATCAAGGTAGTTGGGAACCTATAGAACAGAAGAAATCTCGTGAAAATCCGTCGAAAATCGTCAAAACATGTTTTCGGATGAAATCTGCCAAACTAGGTTTAAACGAACCGAACCGAGTGCGAACCGAACCAAACTGAACCGGGTGCGAGCCAGCACGAACTACCACTTGGTGGCTCGGCCTGGTCCGAGCCACCAATTGGTGGCTCGGCCTTGGCGGAGCCAGTTCGTGCCACCTTGGGTATTTTGACTCTAACTCTCTCGTCTGATCTCGGAATGAGGTGACTCAAGATGCGTTAGAAAGCTGATGAAGAGGCTTATAACTTTTATCTTTTGAGTTTCTTTATAATCAAATCACATCATAGCTAAAATATCAGTTCTTTGTGCGAGCCACCAAATGGTGGCTCGGCACTATGCGAGCCACCAAATGGTGGCTCGGCACTGTGCGAGACAGTTCGTACGTCCTCGGGTATTTTGGTTCTAACTCTCTCATCTGATATCGGAATGAGGTGATTCAAGAGGTGTTGGAAAATTGGAGAAGAGATCTACAACTTCCAATAGCCGAACCACACATGGTATGTGCAAGTCACACATGGTGTTTTGTTCAATTGGTAGCTTGGCACTGTGCAAGCCAGTTCGTACGTCCTCGGGTATTTTGGCTCTAACTCTCTCGTTCGATATCGGAATAAGGTGATTCAAGATGCATTGGAAAGATGAAGAAGAGATCTACAACTTCTAATAGTCGAGCCACACATGGTATGTGCGAGTCACACATGGTTTTTGTTTAATTAGTGGAAAAACACAACTCCTAGCTGGGTTGTTTTGCCATTTCGTGTGTTACGTTGACTCGTACGCTTCACCGATTCGCATCATACATTTCGTTAAGTTGGAGGTGACCGGTGAATGTGTTGGCTACTTAGAGCTAGCCGATGAGCGTACAGGCCATTCGGAGTTGGCTGATGAACGCGCGGGCCACTTGGAGCTGGCTGATGAGCGCGCTGGCCACTTGGAGGTGGCTGATGAGTGTGCGGGCTACTTAGAGGTGGCCGATGAACATGCGGGTCATTTGGTTTACCATTTTGGTGGCTGATTAGTATGCGAGCCATTTGGTGGTGGCCGGTGAGCACGAGGGTCACCTGGCGTTGGTCGTTCTGGTGGTTCGTCGCCACGTCATCAACGTTTCGCTGATTCGCTTCATGCGCTTGTCCGCATCAGATGATCCTTTTTGACTCAAACAATCCCCTTCGACTTGGATAATGGTGTTCATCATATTTTTTTGTCTTGAGCTGCGTGCGGATACCTATAGGCATTTTTAGACGCCTACAGATACCCCCTCAAAAGTATTTCAGACTTTTTTTTTATAGAGGAAACTGGAATGCTTTGGATATGATAGACCCTATTTCAATCATTGTCAAAGGACTTGTAGCTTGCTTCAATTATTGACTACTTCAGCCTTCAGTCTATTCAGTGTTTTGTCGAATAGATGAAGTTCTTCTGGCACTTGGTTTATCGTTTGACCGTTGTCGAAATCTTAAACTGAAGTTGATGCGTAAGTTTCTAAACTTAGTTCTTATCATTGAGTTAACTTTGAACTGATTATCTTTATCGGCAATTCATATATGAATGTGATTGAACTCCCTAGAATCATCCTCTAACCCGGAATCTTTCCTTGATCTTATTTTGGCGAAATCATCGACGCGTTGACCGACATCGACCTTTGCATTGACCAGTGTTAACCTTTGCTATAACGCGCTGACCGACATTAAGACAGTTTATACTCGTACGTTTGCTGGAACTTACACAGTTTAAGCTCTTAAGGCATTAGAGCGTGACGGTCCTAAATGTGGGGCTACAGGACCAACTGTTAAAGCTGATTCATCTGCATGTATGAATGTTGTTGGATCCTCAAGTCATGAGACCAACTAATGGAGTTGGTACATCAATGCCTCTCATATTTATAGGATTTTTGGCAAACCCTCAGCCATCAACGGGTTTGATGAGCCTTTACCGACTACCGTTTGAGTCGGGCTAGCATGCGAATTGTTTAAGTCCGTTCTGCATGTAACGTTATGCTAAGAGAGTTAACTCCCTTAGTGCTACGATATTGAATACGTAGACTGTGTCTTTCTCATGGGAATAGACTACCTGGTGACGTGTGTTAGACGTAGACTTAGGATTTTTAGCAAACCCTCAGCTTTCAACGGATTTGGCGTGCCTTTACCGACTACGGTTCGAGTCGGGCTAGCATGCAGATTGTTTAAGTCCGTTCTGCATGTAACGTTATGCTAAGAGAGTTAACTCTTTTAGTGCTACGATATTGAATACGTAGACTTCGTCTTTCTTATGGGAATAGACTAACCGGCAACGTGTGTTAGGCGCTAACTCATCCCTACTTAGGATTCAGGAGACTCAGATTCTGGTGTCTTCTTCACTTGACGAAAGACTAAACCGGCAACGTGTGTTAGGCGTAGACTTATCTCTATTTAGGAATCGAGATATTGTTTTCCGCACGTATAAGGCACAGATTTTGGCGTTATTAATAACAGTCTGCCATAATATCGAATATATGAGCTTTTGTCCTTTTTACAGTCAATGACTAATCGGTAATGCGTGTTAGGCGCTGACTTATCCCTATTTAGGCTTGAGGATAAAATTCCCGAGATTTGGATTATGGTGTCTTCTTTATTCAGCAACGTGTGTTACGCGTTGACTTATCCCTACTTAGGATTCGAGATAAAATTCCCCATGCGTGTGAAGCACGGATTTTAGGAGTTATAATGTTCAAAGATTATGTCTTCTTTGGGGCAAAGACGAGCCCGATACGGAAGAGGAAGAATTTTATATTCTATCTCCCAAAGCTGAAGAAGAAGAATTTTATATTCTATCTTCAGTTACCAACGGAAACTCAAAGTGGGATCTCCACTTTCAGAATCCAGGAATGTGAAACTAAGAGTGGGATCTCCACTCCGAGAATCAAAAAGATTCAGATAATCCTAACTATCAGAAGGTTTGATTACCGAACTAAAGGTAGGTTTCTCGTTTATCGAGAGTGAATTACGGATTTGGCTCTAACTGTAGGAAGGTTTAACCAAATGGGAGGTTTGAGACGACCCTAACTGTAGGAAGGTTTGATCGCTTGATTTGAACCTCTCGTTCATGAAAGGAATCGAGAGGAGATTTTGGTTGTGGTTCTAACTGTAGGAAAGTTTGACCAAGTGGGAGGATTGAGACGATCCTAACTTTTATAGATTTGATCGCTCAATTTGAAAGTAGACCTCTCGTTAATGAAAGGAATCGAGAGGGGATTTTGGTTGTGGTCCTAACTGTAGGAAGGTTTGACCGAGTGGGAGGATTGAGACGATCCTAACTTTTATAGGTTTGATCGTTCAATTTGAAAGTGTGCCTCTCGTTCACGGAAGGAATCGAGAGAAAATTTTTGTTATGGTCCTAACTGTAGGAAGATTTGACCGAGTGGACAGTGGGAGTGGGAGTATAAACCACAGTGGGAGTATTGACTTGTACAAATCACTCAGTAGGGGTTCTTAGTGTTAAGTGATAAGGACTTAACACGAAAGGGTTTGACAATTGTCAAAGATTAGTAGACTAAAATTCCAAACATTATGTCCTGACTTTAACAATGGTAGTGTTGAGTGCACAGACACAATGTGAGTTTGAATAGATTAAACCAGAAAGAATTTTAGTAGACCCACTGTCAATTTAATTTGATCAGTGAAGGATTTTGTGGTGGAAGATTGTAAATCGTCAACAACAGTGAGAGTTTTTTGTGAGGGAAGATTGATCCAACGAAGTGATCAAATCTCGTCTCAGCAAAAGAGTGCTTGGAAGTTGGTGAAACTAATCCCGGCAATTGGACATGTTTCACTCTTGGAAGCATTTAGAGTTCAAGTGGGAGTTTCTTATTAATCCCCTTTTATAGCAACCGGGTTATCCCTGAGAACACCACATATAGCATTCTTTCGAGAACTTCCCGTTATATGAATCACCCACCCCCAGCTTTTTTACAAAACTGGGTTTAATATTGAACTCAGTTGGATGACCGGGTTATGCTTAAGAATATTATGTATAAAATTCTCTAGGAACTTCTCATCAAAGGTAGGAAACAGTTTAGACTCATATACCTATTGGAGTATCAGGGAGCAGTTTAACTTCATATACCGGTTGAAGGATGCAGGGCGCAGTTTAACCTCATGCATCTGTTAGAGGATCGAGAAGTAGTTTATACTCATATACTCTTTGGAGTGCGAAGGAGCAGTTTATACTCTTATACTTGTCGGAGTCTTCATTCGACTTAATTGAGCGTTATGATGCCGGCTTCAACCAAGGTTTGGATACTATTCTTAAAAGCGAAGCAAGCCTTGGTAGGATGAAGGATCCTCCTGTGGTACGCACAGTATTTTAGATCCGAGGTGTTATCATCTTCCTCCTGATTCGTGATAGGTGGTAGCTTGATCTTGTTGTTTTCAAGGAGGGACTCGAAAATGGCTGGAACGACTTCGTCTTTGAAAGAGTACTCGTTTTGGAGTCTCGGATCCGAAGTCTTTTGCTACCTTCGGGGTTGTTGTTGTGACATTTAATTAATGTCAATAACTACTGCAGGTGTATTTCCCTTACCACGGGAGGCAAAGTTCGAGTTCGGAGGATTAGCCGTCGGTTGGCTCCTCTCGGCCTTCTTCCTTCTGAGGAAGCGTTCAGCACGTTCTCCGTGCATCTTCAACTCTTTTCAGGTATTGGAGGGTGCTACTCTCATAACCTCCAACACGTTCAAAGAGAGGTTGTTGTGACAGGTTTGGAGGATAAAGTCCTCTGTGATCGGATCTCGGCAGTTCATCGCCTTATTGCGAAAGCGCTTGATAAAGTAGTTGACCGTATCTTCATCTTCCTGTTTCTCCTTAAAGATCATTGTAGGCTGTCTAAAAATCACAATAGATAGCTGATTCTCTATCAAAACACCGATGATGGAAGTTATAATTTGACGACTTCCAGAAGGCTACAATTTGAAGACTTTCACGTAGATCACTGAAGGTTATAATCTGACGACCTTCACGACAACTGATGAAAGCTCTAATCAATAGTCTTCACAATCAACATCGTACAATCTGACGACTCTCACATATCAAAGAGCTAAAGCAAAGATTACAAAACGACGATCTTTACAGTGCTCTGACAGAAAGAGACTACAAATCGACGGTCTCTTCAAATCAAGCTGTGGAAGTCCTCCCCGCGTACCAGCATCAAGATGCACCGCATTCATAGCCACGAACGCAGCTCAAACGCAGCACAAACGCAGCTTCCAAGCTGTCAAACGTAGCTGCCATCCGCTGCCAAACGCAGGTGTCATCCGCTACCAAACGCAGCTGCCATCCGCTGCCAAACGCAGCTTCCATCCGCTGCCAAACACAGCTACCATCCGCTGCCAAACGCAGCTTCAAAGTTGCCAAACGCAGCTTCAAAGCTGCCAAACGCAGCTTCCAATAAGACGCTGCGTCCGAGCCTCCAGACATTGCGTTTAAGTGCAGAATTCATGCCAGAATGCAGGATTTGCGTTTGACTCATTCAAACACGAGCTGAACGGTTTCAAAACCGTTTCCCATGATCTGAGGGGATCACAACTCCACTCAGGAGTGATTTAAGGAGGCGGTTACATCCCATTAGCCTCACTTAGGAGCGAATTAAAGGGGCGATTATACCCCTTAATCCTCTATAAATAACTGAGAATCAATTCAGTTCGGGGCTGGATCCTTCATCCTTCTCTTCTCTTGGCAGTAAAGAAGAGATCTTGGGGGGGGAATTACTGGAGCTTTGGAGATCAGCAACGAGGAGCTTCTTCATCCTTGGCTTATAACTGACTTTCGGTTAAATCAACTCTTTGATAGAGTTTCAAACTTGTTCAGAGTTCTAAAACTTGCCACGCAAGTTCTCCACAACGTCAAATCGTGAGGAGAAGACCACGTTGTAGTGAATCAAGATATTCGGATCGTCAACGGAGAGCAAACTCGACACGAGCATTCGAGGGAGGCACTCCATCGCCACTGTGAAGAACCCAGATTTAAACAAAGGGGAGAATCCAGATCATTCTCCTCTCTTTTATAATCGGAATCCAATTGTAATCGATTTTGAGAGAATACAAATTAATTTTTCTTTCACTATCTTGTTATTACAAATTTTCCAACAAACAATCATTATGGTTGATATCTTGGCATCATCATCAAAGAAGTGGGTAAGGAATAGGTTCTTCAGGTCGTCCCAGCTGTTGATGCTTCCAGGCTTGAGACGGCGGTACCAATCGAAGGCGGGGCCATGAAGGGTGCCAACGAATGACCAAACCATCAGGGATTTATTCCCAGAAATCACGTCCAAGTGATACTTGAAGTAAATCAGGTGCTGAGTGGGCGAGCCCTTCCTATCAAATGGCGTGAAGTTGATCAAGTTGAACTTCACCGGGTACGGGATCGAATCTCACTCCCTTGGGTAAGGACACGGAATACCGGTACTTTTCACCTCTCGAGCAGACATTAGAGCATTGATTTTGCTCTCAAGTTCTTTTATTTTCTCATCCTCGCTCGTATCAGGCCTTGGATGATTCTTAAGAAGAACAACGGGGCTACCCCTAGTGTTGTCATCTTTAGTAGGACCACCCCTAGCGTCGTTGTTTTCAGTAGGGCCACCCCCAGCGTTTTGGTTAACGGAAGGGTCATCTGCATTGATGTGTTCATCTACGTTTGAATCGCTACATGCTTGGTTAGTAGTGTTACAATGGCTGGATTCACCAAATTGATTGGACAGAGCCCGAATCTGTTGGTCATGCTCTTCCTTCATCTGCATCATGGCTATTTCTAATTCGAACTTGAAGTTCCCTTTTTGCTTAGCCAAAGCATCCTTAATGATTTTGGTCATTTGTTCAGCGTTGATCATGAACGCCTCACGAGATTATCCCGAGCTGGATACTGTATTGTTCGAAGCGACTGCAGAGTTGGCATCTGATACTTCATCATCCGAGGATAATCCCCTCTGCATTCTCTGATAATCCCTTTGTGTAATGGTTCTCAATGGATTAGACGATGAGATATGAGTGGGTCAGAATTAGAAGGTCGAGTCGATTTTTCTTTATCAACCATGTTAATCGTGACTTCTGGAAGTTCGTCATCTTGAGGGACCAATCGTTTCTTGCAGAAGCGTTTTGGCTTGGACTTAACCATTCCAATGGAGATCCTCTCGAATGTTGAGATCCTCTGAGGGTCAGTCTTGGGGTAGCTACACGCTGATAATACTGCCCTGACTATCTTGGTACATGGACAATAAAAGTTCCAGAAGCTGTTTGACTTTTTGTCGACGCCGTTTTGGACTTTGGTTTCTAGACTTAGCGTGGATTTGGTGGCTTCCTAATCACCTCTTTTTGCTTTAACTTCTACGCTTCTTGCATGAGAATCTGTGCGCGCGCAATCAAGACGCAGCGCTTCTGAATGTGCTCTTCGAGGGTTAAGCGAGTCCGTTTGATTTGGATCCATTCATTCGATGTTGGTTTGGAGGAGAGGGCATCTATTTGCCACTGGGGCACTCGGTTCTTTCTGAGTTTTGGATCCGCTTCATAGTAGATCCCGTCAACAGGCTCCAAAGCCCTTGCGAATTGGCGCATGAGGCGTTGACGCTTCCTTTGGCGAGCTCTCTTCGATAAAGTTGGCGCGACTACAACGGCTATCTCCTTGATTGAGGAGGAGTCCAGATCTGCAGATTCAGCCTCGTCGGAGGCCGGAGGGGCGTTACAAGGCGAGATGATAGCAGCAACAAAGGCCTTAATCTTCCTGCACTTGTGAGGGGCAGAGGATCTGGAGGAGGAGGATGATAGATATTCCTCGAACTTCAGTTGGTTGAATTCGTACTCGACTTCTTCGTCAATCGGGATCTGGATCCGTGGTTGCGGCACGACAGCTTCAGCAGTGAAGCTGTTGGCTCCTACTGTGATCGCCAGCGTGTTTGGGTTAGAAATTACTATTTTCATTATCATCGAATCTATTACAACTTTAGTCATTACAATAAACTCAAATAAATAAAAAGTCGATCTTTTTATAAGATCTTCTTACACAATGAAAATATAATATTATAATTCCTTCAAACAACAGACAACAGATGTTTATCGCCTGTTGTTTGCGTAGGATCTTTTCCTGTGCCAGGGACGTTGATATCCATGGACCGTCGCGAATCAGATCCGATTGACAGATTGAAAATCAAAGCTCCTACTTCACGAAGGAAGTATTCGCTGAAGTGGTAATCCCGACCAAGCGAGATTACAACTCTTCTCAGGATTTAAGACCAAGCTTAAATCTGGAGGAATATGGGGGAAAGGGGTTTCAAATCTCTCGAACTCTCTTTTTGTTTATGAAGAAACTTCGCCAATATCTGTTAACCCTCAGAAATTCGTGGCTTCACTCTTAATTTTGACAGTACCTCGCCCTCTTGATTTCCAGCCCTGTGAAATGAGCCCCTAGGCCTGTATTTACAAGTTTTGGTTGGGGGGTTTTCTGATAAGAACGATGGATTTGACCTTATCCTAAGTTGACAACCGCCTAACCATGTGTAGAGATGATATCAAGGTAGTTAGGAACCTCTGGAACAGAAGAAATATCATGAAAACCCATCAAAAATCATCAAAACGCGTTTTCGGATGAAATCTGCCGAACCAGGTTCAAACAAACCGAACCAGATGCGAACCAAACCGAACTGGGTGCGAACCAGCACAAACTACCACTTGGTGGCTCGGCCTTGGTCGAGCCAGTTCGCGCCATTTTGGGTATTTTGACTCTAACTCTCTCGTCTGATCTCGGAATGAGGTGATCCAAGATATGTTATAAAGCTAATGAAGAGGCTTATAACTTTTGTCTTTGAGTTTCTCTAGAATTAAATCACATCATAGCTGAAATGTCAGTTCTTTGTGCGAGCCACCAAATGGTGGCTAGGCAATGTGCGAGCCAGCTCATACGTCCTCGGGTATTTTGGCTCTAACTCTCTCGTACGATCTTGGAATAAGGTGATTAAAGATGCGTTAGAAAGCTAGAGAAGAGATCTACAACTTCCAATAGCCGAGCCACACATGGTATATGCGAGTCACACATGGTGTTTTGTTCAATTGGTAGCTCGGCACTATGCAAGCCAGTTCGTACGTCCTCGGGTATTTTGGCTCTAACTCTCTCCTCAGATATCGGAATAAGGTGATTCAAGATGTATTAGAAAGCTAAAGAAGAGATCTACAAATTCCAATAGCCGAGCCACATATGGTATGTGCGAGTCACACATGGTGTTTTGTTCAATTGGTGGCAAAACACAACTCCTAGCTTGGTTGTTTTGCCATTTCGTGTGTTACGTTGACTCGTACGCTTCACCGATTTGCATCATACATTTTGTTAAGTTGGAGGTGACCGGTGAATGTGTTGGCTACTTGTAGCTAGCCGATGAGCGTACAGGCCATTCGGAGTTGGCTGATGAGCGCGCGAGCCACTTGGAGCTGGCTGATGAGCGCGCTGGCCACTTGGAGGTGGCTGATGAGCGTGCGAGTCATTTAGACACTGCTAGAAAATGAACTATTGCCGACGGAACTTTAGCGACGGAAAATTCCGTCACTATAAGTCATGTTATAGCGACGGAATTTACCGTCGCTAATTTTCCGTCGGCAAAAAAGTTATGCCGACGGAAATTTCAATATTAACGACGGAAAATTTCCGTCGCCATTAAATTTCCGACAGAAATTTTCCGTCAAAAAATTTCCGTCGCTAAAAGGGATTTTAGCGACGGAAATTTCCGTCGCTAAAACCCACAAGTGGGAAATTTTTTTGGGCGCGGGCGTTTTTCTCTCCGTTTCCCCCAAAAAATTCATCCCACCACCAAAAATTCATCCCCGAAAATTTCGTCCCACCGCCAAAAAATTCATCCCAAAAATTTCATCACCCTCTCAAATCCCTAATCCCCTCCACCCCGCACCCTCTTCGTTGTCATCTCCTTCGACCGAGTACCGCGAGAGAAGCAGCAGCAGGAGGAATGGCGGGATCTCCGCCATCATCGTCCTCCTCCTCCTCTGCCTCGTCGGCGAACCCATCGTCATCTTCAGGTCTTCCCCCGCCTCCTACGTCTCCCCCCAAGCCCTAACAGTAGCTCGCCTCCGCGACCTCGCCTCCGCGACCTCGCCTCCTTCCTCCGCCGCTTTCCCGCCATCTTCAACCCTCGATCCTCTGGTCGCCCCTGCTCCCTCTCCGCCGCCGCCCTCCGCTTACGCGAGGAGGAGGTACAAACCCTAACCCTAGCTGAGCCCGTCTCCCCCCAAGCTTGTCGTGCATGATATGATTGAAGCCTAACCTTGATTAAATTCAGTTAAAAACTTACCGAGCGCGAGCTTCTATTTCAACTCTTTAGGTTCAATAAAATGTGGGTAAATGTTTCATAGCTTTTATTCTACTGGCCCTTAATAAGTAATATGAAGACAAATTTGACCATTTTGGTATTTCTCTGCTGAAGTAGAGCAATCAAATACACCTGATTTGGACTTCCGGAAGAGTATAACAAAGCAGCAGATATGAAATATAGCATGTTTCTCCCTTCATCAAGGTTCCAACATAAGTTTTTCTTTAGAGTTTGGATTTCTTTGCTTGTACAGAGTTACCAGGTCTACTTATATTCATCTCAAGAATACACAGTAATCAGACAATCATTGCCATCCTGCTGTGTATTTATTCAATGGAGTCTAGGGATCAACTTCCATACACCTGTTGGATCACCAAAAAGTTACATGGCTAATGTAAGATAAAATTAAGGAAGTATTCATATGCCTGATTGAGATGGTGGAGATAGAGTAGAATATTGGGTCAAGTCCAGTGCACTTGCTTGCATATCATCATAATTAAATATCATTGCATTTTAAATAGGTAGCAAAAATTACTTATGCTGCCTGATTCAAGTAGACTGATGATTACTATAATCTTGTTATGGACCTTATAGGTACTGGATCCACAAAGGAGTTCTGAAATGTTAACCGAATGGATGCTTGTCGTTATCTGCACTGCTATCTAAAGTTTTTAGTAATGGGTCAAGCTGGGAAAATTAGATGATAATCAGGAGCATTCGTTGGCTATTTATTATTTGACATTGAGGTGCTACTGTGAAGTTGGATGAACTTATCTGTTTTGATTAGAAAGTTGTAGATGGGATTGATGTATTTATAGGAATCTGGGGGACCTCTAAAGAATGCATACTTCCTTGAGAGCAGTGTTGATTCCAGTAGATTTGGCAATATGGATACATTTGGGCAAAAAAACTAGAGACTGAAAGTGATGTGCGAACATGATTGGGATTTTTCGAGCAGCACACTTCTTGGCCTTAGGTTTATATTACAATTTGACTTCGACTATATTTACTGAAAATTAAATAAATAGCATCTTTCATGTGATATTTCGCTTCTAATTGCAGTTCACAACTTAGCTTAAAAATCAATATGTTCTGCCATTTTTCCTTACTAGCCTAAATCCTAGTGGTACATATCAGCTTGCGAGTACTTTCACATGGCTTTTATGCATTTAATGGAGATCTAATTTTCAGAAAAGTTATGATTAACTAGCTGTGATCCTATGTCCTCAGTACTCAGCGAGTTGCATGCTTTATTTGAATTTCATATTCATCTTTCAGCTTATTGTTAAAGTAAAATTATTACTAACTGTTTGAAGCTCTTTATTTCTTCATTTAGCAGTTACTCCAATATCTTCATGTGTGCCAACTGTCTACTCCTTTATTTCTAGCCAAAAACTTCTTTTCAGATTATTTCCTTCCATTTTGTTACTTCCTACATTTTAACATGAAATAATGTCTGTAGGTTGGACCTTCATTTGGTGGGCATCAGCATGTTTTTAACGCACAGTCTGCACAATTACAGTCTTCCCAGGCATATATCCATCCTAGTGGTCCACTGGTACGCTACTATCCATTATCTTCAGGATTAGTTTCCATATTTTAAGCTTAAGCATTTTAATTTCTTATTCTTTGAGATTGTATATCTTCTCAAGTGGTTTGCACTTTTATAATTATATCGATGTCATTTCATTGTCATTCACAGTACGGTCAGCAGGTGATTCTTGGACAACCACAACCTGTTTATTACATGCCAACATATCCACCCGTAAGTCATCTTTTGTCATTTAGTTGCTTTAAATTTCTCGTCTTAATTCAACTGTAACTACTCCTTTTTCGAATTCAAGTTGCGGAGAAAATGTTGCATAAACTTTCTCCATATTGCACTCTGATTAATCTTCTATACATTTTTTATATTTGGCAAACGATGGTTGCAGAGAGGCATAAGTATTTAGTGATTTGCAAAATATATATACCAATTGTCTTTTTCTTTTTCAAAACACAAAATAGTATTATTGCTAAGTTCATGTAATATGTTTATTGGTCCACGTACGACATGATCCTTGCTTTATTTGAGGTAAGCTTGGTTAGAAATTCATTTATTATGGATAGCTGCCATTGTTTGAGATCAATTTCTATATAGAAAATTTTTGTAGCTAGTGTGAAGTTTCTGAACTTTTAAGAACTTGGAAATGGATATACGAATGCTGTTAAAAAGATTGACTGTATATGGAATTGTTTGAAAAAAGTGTTAATTGCAGGAGGCACCTAAATTAAATATGTGAATCTGGAGGTTTATTATAGGTATAGATACCTTCTATTGCAATTTATACTTATGCCATGTTCTTAGTCCTGAGAGAGATTTATCGTTTTTTTCATTCTTAAGTGGAAACTCCTTATCATTCACAGACATGATAAGTCTAGAAAATAGAATATGCTCAAAACTCAACCTATGTTGTAGACTATAGCCTATGTGGTGCACATTTTCCTTCTTTCGTAATAACCAGACATTACAATTTACTGAGAAACATTTTTCTGTCCGGAAGACACTTTTCATTATCTTTTTGTCTAAATTGTCAATGTAGTAGCATTGTTTTGTATTTTATTGCTTCTAGTTGTAAGAGCTAATATCATTGTGTGCACAGCCAATGTTTAGCCCTTCTGTTTTAGTTGATATGATGAGACCTGATGGTTTATCTATAATTTTTGTACTAAATGGAGAGTCCCTATCAACAGATCTCGCTCATGAATTGTTGGGAATTCAGGTGATCATTTGAATAGAAGCGAGTTTCTTTACACCCTTATGTTACAGAAGGTTCTTAGCTTCATGATATCTGATCAGAGCAATTTTCTCTTTTCTTGTAATGCAAGGAACCGTTGTAGATTGGTGTTTTCCTACTATCTGTCTGCAACGTGCTGCTGGTTGCATCAGAGGGAATTTATGATTTTGACATGTGGAAGTTGATGCTGACAGTACGCCCTGGAGCTAAAAAAACCCCCTGAACTTTATATTTCAGTCACATCTTTCTGCTTAAATTGCAATGCCATCTATCTATGCATGCATGTGCTTCATGCCCAAATCATTTTGCCTCTGATCAGGAATTCTGTCCCCCCCCCCTCCCGCGTCTTGAGATCTTAAGATGCTTGCATGAACTGATCTTTAAAGAGATGTCAATGTCACACTTGTGTATTGTATTAAGAGATGCAACTAATCACACATTACAAGAAAGTAATATGACCTATTAATTTGATAACCTTCAAGGTTCTGACGCATCATTATTTGCTAACTAACTACTATCTTGTATAAGTTTAGTTCTACAAGGTACAATTTATTTGTTTGGAATGATAAGGACTAAATACTGTATTAATGATATCATTCAACATCGTAATAATTGATGGATGCCGCTCTTTAGTGAATAAAGCAATTAGGATCAATGATTCATATTGCCACAAATTGTCCTAAGTTTGGCCATGTGGTGAGAATTGAAAGATAGTCCATGTTGTGGTGTTGTGTTGTGTTGCGGTGGGCGTTATTTGATTGGTTGGTGTTAGGTTTGGTCATGGTGGGGGGGGGGAGGTGTAGGGGTTGGGTGGTGGTGGTGGTGATGTAGGGGGAGGGGGTGGTTGGTGTGGAGTGTGGTGGGTGGGTGGGTGGTGGCTTTGGTCGTGGTTGAGGAGGGAGGGGGTGCAGATTTGGTGCGTATACGCGTGCATGCGTGTATATAAGAATATGTGCATGCTTATAATACATAAGAATATGCCATGATACTCTCTTCGAAACATATAATATATAAGAATATGTCACGATACTCTCTCTTATTGCTATACTTACATGTCATGCCATGTTGTTAACGTTTGATTTATATTTACAGGCTTGGACTTCTAGACAAGGTGGAGCTGGTGACGAGGATGATGATGATCAGGAGGACTGATTTTTTTTTACCTTTGAAAACAATGAGTGTGTGCTGTATAAACAATATTTATCATGGTGTGTGTTGTATAAATAATTTTAATTATGTTGGGATATTTTTATTAAAATATATGTGTTATATATGTGTGGGAATGAATATTATATTGTTGATTGAATAGGGTTTTAAATTCATTATATTATTGTACAGGTTTTTTAATTTTCAAAATAATTTTTAAAAAAATATTAGAAATATTTAGCCACGGATTAGCCGTCGCTATAGACCCTTTTAGCGACAGAAAACATACACGGGACATGATAATAGCGGTAGAATATCCGTCGCTAAAGTTTTTGTTTTTTAGCGACGGATTTTTCGTCGCTAAAAGTCACATTGGCGACAGATTTTCCGTCGCTAAAAGTAACATTAGCGACGGACATTTTTTCCCCTTTTTTAAAAAAAATAGAACGATGGATTTTCTGTTGCTAATAAACCGTCGCTAAAATTTAGCGACGGAATGTCCGTCGCTAAAAGTGTTTTTAGGCATCCCTGTTATAGCGTCGAAATTTTAGCGACGGAACTTTATTTTTTCCGTCGCTAAAAGTTTTAGCGACGGAAAAACGACTTATAGCGATGGATTTGTCCGTCGCTAAAAGTTGAAAATCCAACCGTGAGAGGTGGCCGATGAACACGCGGGCCACTTAGTTTGCCATTTTAGTGGCTGATTAGCATGCAAGCCACTTGGTGGTGGCCGGTGAGCACGTGAGCCACCTGGTGTTTGCCGTTCTGGTGGTTCGTCGTCACGTCATCAACTTTTCGCCGATTCGCTTCATGCGCTTGTCGGCATCAGATGATCCTCTTTGACTCGGACAATCCCCTTCGACTTGGATAATGATGTTCATCGCATTCTCTTTGTCTCGAGCTGTGTGCGGACACCTATAGGTATTTTTAGACGCCTACAAGACCCATAGTATTTTTCTATTTTCGTTTGTTTTAATCCAAATGACACCTGAAAATGAGTGCGTTAAAATTCATGATTTCCATGCATGGGTTATAACTCATGATTTTTGTCCATTTTCATCTTTTCGGCCTATTGATAATTAAGTACACTTATTTCAAAATTCAAGATTTCCATGAGCTATAACCCTTATCAATTAAGTATACTTATTTCAAAATTAAATTCACTTATTAATTCATGATGTTCATTTCAATGCAGTGACAACTCATTATGTGTATTTATAAATTCACGGTTTTTATGGCTGTAACATGTGATTTTGCTCTTTATCGTTCTTTTTGACCCAATAACTATTGAGTTTGTATGCTTTAAAATTCAGAATTTTCATAGGTAACCTGTGATTTTTGTTTATTTTTATTTATTTCATGCCAATAAAAATTAAATATGTATACTTTATAATTCACAATTCTTATAAGCTTTGACCCATGATGTTTGTCATTTTGACATACAATTAAGTATCAATATTTCAACATTAGAGATGTTCATGAGAAATAGCCCACGACTTTTCCCATTTGCCCATCTACATTCATTATCAACAATTAAGTGTGTGCAAATTCATGATTTCCATTGGCTATGCCGTGATTTTTGTTAATTTTCAATTGTTTAGCCCAATGGTAATTAATTACATGTATTAAAATTTGTGATTTAAATAGGCGATAACCCATGATTATCTTTCATTTTTGTTCATCTTGACTTAATAGTAATTAAGTAGTGTCCATCAATGTTAGTGATTTTTCACATTCTATGAGCCAAGACTTCTTCATTTTTATTTCATTTCGATCCAATGAGAACAAGTATACATACTTTAAAGTTCACAATTTTCTTAACCATTTAGTTCAAATCAATAGCAATTAAATATGTGCAGTTCAAAATTCATAAACTCAATAATTTTTTTTCATATTTACTCAATGATAGATAGGTATATGCATTTCAGAACGCTGCATTGCATGGGCCATGGGCCACTTGTTTCATTTTCGTTCATTTGGAATTAATCACAATTAATTATATGTGTACTTCAAAAATTTGTAATTTTTATTATGACTCGCTTTTTTGTCTTTTTATTGATTTCAACCAAATTGTAATTGAGTATGCGTACTTAAAAATTCACAAGTTTATGAGTTCTACACCCATGGTTTTTTGTTTATTTTTACCTAATGATAATTTAGTATGTGCATTTCAAATTTTGTGATTTTTATTCACTATAACACATGATATTTTTCAATTTCATTTGTTTCAAACCAAAAACAATTAAGTATGTTGTACTTAAAAGTTTATGATTTTCATGCCCATGATATTCGTCCATTATTTTTTTACTTTGAATCAATCGCGATTAAGTATAGTACTTCAAAATTCACAATTTTCATGGGCTATAACCCATAATATTTTGTCCATTTTTGTTCTTTTGTCCTATGACAATTAAATATACATACTAGAATATGCGGTTTTATGGCCTACAAATTTTGTTAATTAAGTATGCATACTAAAGTTCACAATTTTCACAATTTATAACTTGTGGTTTTTTACTTCAGCCCAATGAGAATTGAATATATGTACTTCAACATTCATAATTTTATGAACTACATCTTATTTTTTTCTGTTCATTTTTGTTCGTTTCAATCCAACAATAATTAAGTATGTGGATTTTAAATTTGCAGTTTTGGTGATCTATAACCGACTTATTTTGCTCAGTTATGCTTTTTTACCGAGTGGGGATTAAGTACGTGAATATTGGAGTTTGTGATATCATTGATTATGACTTATGATTTTTGTTCATTCTTTTTTCTCTTTCCACCTAAAAAAAATTAAATATACTTACTTTGAAATTCACTATTTTTATGGGCTATAACTTACAATGCTTTGTCAGTTTTTATTTATTTAGACCCAATGACAATTAAGTACATCATATTTTTAATCATTTGATCATTCTTCTTAGTGAAAAAGAAGTATAAAATTCTTCACTCTTCTTTTATTTCAACGCAATGTTAGTTTGATATTTCCTAATACAATCTATGAGGAAAAACAGAAACCCATTTGGTTTTATTCCTCAATGAGAATTCCCCTAATGTATCTTATAATTTGTTTTATGTATCTTTGACTATTGATTCAGATTGTTAAAAATGCACCAAGATCATATCAGACGTGTAGATGACAGATTTCGATGGCTCACCATGCAAATCACATGATATCTACTTCTTTTAATATGCGCGTAACGATGCCAAAATTAGCTACTTAGTCAATGTTAGCCAGCCTGTAACTTTGAAAAGCATTACCTTTACTATTACAAAGAAATATTTAGATGTAATAAGAGTTTACAGAAAAAAAAAATTCTCCCCATTCCCGCTCGTTGTTGCTCCTTATATGTGATGAAAATGTTTTAGTTATGCATTTGAATTCAATTTAGTTGCTGAATACTAGAGATTTAAGATATTTCATCGAATATTCTGCATCGCTACTATGGATTTCTAGATGTCAATACACTTCAGACTGATAGAAATATCTTAGATACTGTGTAAAGAACATATTTTAAGCACAAAGCCGATAAATTCTACAGAAAAATCTCTGAAATTCTACGACATTTTAAAGTTGGATCGTTCGATCGGACATCGTAAGGATCATCATCTTTGCTCAATTACGTAGCATGGCCTCTCATATATCTACCCCACTAAATTACTAAGGTTTCTGTCAATATAATATGGGGCGATTAAATACTAACATAAAACAAGCAGTATTTATTGAATCTTAAGGAGACATTGATGTGGGAATATATTTGTAACCTTATAGAGAACTACAATGAGATGCTAATAGTTTTCATTATACGAGATACTTTTGACTTTCTAAAATAAAATAAAAATAAGAAAAAGAACCTATGTACTGGCCGCCGTCCTCTGTATGAATCTCAGCTGAGAAGTAATTCTCAGATGGGGACTGTTTACTTGCTGCCAGCTCCCCCGTCTTTCTAAAAATGTGTATGAAAAGCTCTTCTTATGATCATTTCTCCATCTGGATTAAGATTTGGGCCTCACTCGAACTTTTATGGCCAAACTGCCCTGGAGGTTTTCGGGTTGGTGAGTTCTGAAGTTGGGCTTCGGTAAATAAGAATGAAGGGTATTATGGAGATTTCACAATATATGTTTGTTTAAAAATCTGCGGACTGTTGGAACATGATTTTCAAAATCTCCCGGGTCTTTTTCTTCCTCCCGTTTCCTCACCAAACGCTTTGCTTCGCCGAAGGAGAATTAAGATATAAGGAAGATGTCTCTGTAAGTC
Organism: Asparagus kiusianus; assembly: GCA_022839385.1. NCBI lineage: Eukaryota > Viridiplantae > Streptophyta > Magnoliopsida > Asparagales > Asparagaceae > Asparagus > Asparagus kiusianus. The sequence continues at coordinate 888,304 of BQKN01000611.1, forward strand.
ATCTAATGCACCTAACTGAAAACCTGTCGGTGAGAGATCTCTCAAATTGGAAATTTCTCCTTCACATCTCTCCATAAAGAACCATAACCATTTTCATTCTCCTCCACTCACAAGAGCTCTTGAACTTCTTCTACCAATAAAGATGGAGATGAACAACAAGAATCATGGAGATGCATGTTTGTCTCGCTTGTTCAGTGAATTAAGATCTGCGATCGCAGTCTTAGTTGCCGTTATGATGTTTCATAGTGCAGGTTTTTTTTTTATAAATGCTTTTGTGATGTGAGTTTCTTGAAAATTTTCGATTTTGTGCTAACGTTGTTCGGCATCTGAAACAGTGGCATATGATCCTTTGGACCCGACAGGCAATATAACGATAAAATGGGATGTAATGTCTTGGACCCCAGACGGTTATGTGGTCAGTATAATGATCATATTTCCCTCTTTTTTATATTTTGATTGTTTCATGGTCCAGGATGAGTGATTGATTCTAGTTTGTTAAAATTTAAAGTTGAAAATGATCGGCGTTTTTCTATTATTCTGTTAGCTAGAAATTTGATTGCTTAAGTTTTGTGTATAATGATCAGTGCTGAAAATATTAATGTAGGATAAAATTGGTATGTTGCAAATACTGATCTAAATATTTAGAAATGGATATGATGTATCTAGTTACAAATATGCATGAAGAGTTAACAGTAATTAAGTTTGATTGTACACCAAAGGAGGCGTTTTTGGTCCTATTTCTAGGGTTTTTGGGTTTTTTGGTAGGCATGAGTCGTGCACACTAAAGGAGGCGTCTTTTTTGTGCAAGCTTACTTTTATATATATACCAAGATATACACATGTGATGAGGCTCACCCTAGTTGTCACATCAAAAGTTGTGGGAGTCACAACTTTATTCTTAGTAGCTCATTTTACAAAATGAGCCGTCACCTCACAACCATTAAAACTCATATACATACATACATACATACATATACACACACACATATCATGCTTGTCTTAAAATAAAAAAATTTCATTGTTTTTTCAATAATTTGTATGGCATTATGCAAGTCTAATTAGTTAAATAAAACAAACAGTTATAACTGAAATTGCGTCGCATTAAAATCTTGATCTATCCCATCTAATTGTTAAAATGTTCATATAACGAAGGGTTAAAAAGTAGAATGGAAAAAGTCTCGGATACTAGGCAACTCACATAAACTTATATTATAATCCAGGCAGTGGTGACGATGAACAACTTCCAAATGTACCGGCACATAATGAGCCCAGGGTGGACATTGGGTTGGACATGGGCTAAGAAAGAGGTTATATGGTCCATGGTGGGCGCTCAAACCACAGACCAAGGAGACTGCTCCAAGTTCAAGGGCAACATCCCGCACTGCTGCCGGAGAAATCCTAGCGTCGTCGACCTCCTCCCCGGTGTTCCCTACAACCAGCAGATTGCCAACTGCTGCAAAGGCGGCGTCATCGGTGCCTATGGACAGGACCCCTCCGCCTCCGTCTCAGCCTTCCAGGTCAGCGTCGGCCTTGCTGGCACTTCCAACAAAACCGTCAAGCTACCCAAGAACTTCACTTTGCTCGGTCCTGGCCCAGGCTACACTTGCGGTCCCGCCAAGGTGGTCCCCTCGACCACGTTTCTGACACCAGACCGCCGTAGGAAAACCCAAGCGCTCAGTAAGTGCAGTATGATCATCGCTTTTGTACTCGTTATGAAATTTGAACAGTGAGGAGTTGACACTTTACGCCTGTGCAGTGACATGGAACGTAACATGCACATATTCACAATTTCTGGCATCCAAGAACCCTAGCTGCTGCGTCTCCTTCTCGTCCTTCTACAATGAGACCATCACTCCATGCCCAAAATGCGCTTGTGGCTGCCAGCACAAGAATTGCATCGAGTAGGCCAAACTTCCTATGATTTCTCATTTGCTGAATATATAAACAACAGAATTGAATTGATGTTTGAAATGTCGAAAATTGCAGTAGCGACTCAAAGCTCCTGAGTGCGAGAGGGGTAAACACCCCGAGGAAGGACAATGCACCACTTCTGCAATGCACCAATCATATGTGCCCTATCCGCGTGCACTGGCATGTCAAGATCAATTACAAAGAATACTGGCGTGTAAAGGTTGCCATCACAAACTTCAACTATCGCCTCAACTACACCCAATGGACCCTCGTAGTCCAGCATCCGAACTTGAACAATGTGACCGAGGTCTTCAGCTTCGATTACAAGCCTCTTCTGCCTTACCAGTCCATCAGTAAGTTCAAATTTGTGGCGATCCCTCATGAATTATGAATGTTTCAAATAAAACTTAAAATGGACATATTGCAGATGATACCGGGATGTTCTATGGAATGAAGTACTACAATGATCTTCTGATGGAGGCAGGAGCTTTTGGAAATGTGCAGTCGGAGGTGCTGATGCAGAAGGATCAGGATACGTTCACGCTGAAGAAAGGATGGGCATTTCCGAGGAAAGTATACTTCAACGGGGACGAGTGCATGCTGCCGTCACCTGAAAATTACCCTCATCTTCCTAATTCTGCTCCTGTAAGTGCCATAATACCTTCATTTGCCGCCTCAGTGATGTTCCTGATGCTAACTCATGTATTCTGGTAGACACTGTTGAGATGGAGAGTCTGTTCAATTTTTTTTGAGGGGGCAATGTAGATATTAATTGGATTTATGGTGTGTGTTTGAGATTTTGCTAATAGAATGGATATTAATAGTAAGCTTCATGTTTAAGCAGTTCAAGCTGAGCATTTGTCCTGGAATGGTTCTCTTGGGCTTTTTTTTGGCTGAAAATCCTCTTATCCCTATTTCTTCAGCGCAAACTGAGAACAAGATTAACCTTCATCATTTCTTTTCTAAAAGAAAGTATCATGCTCATATGTAGGATTAGGATCAAATTGTTATAGTATCATGCTCATATGTAAGTTTAGCATCAAATTGCTTTGTACATAACAACAAAAGGTGAAACTTGATTTAAATAATTTTCTGTTGTTGAAACCTAAAGAACTGGGTTTTAGAAAAACACAATCCGAATTATGTTTCTCAAATTTTGGTTCCAGAATAACCTTATGTCTGCAATTTTCTTTACAAAATCTAACCATCTTCTAAACTTTTCTTTAGCTCCCTAGACCAGGAGAAATAAGGGAGTGCTACTTAAAAACAACTTACCATCCTAGTGATACACTTCATTTAAATGGTTGTGTGACCTGGATCATCACTTATAAGCACACAAATTTAATCAATATTTGTACCTCATCAATGTTTTCAGCTATAAAGTTGCATATAACCAGTGCTTGCATTATGTTCACAATAACTTAAAGAGGAGGAAAACAATACTAGAGTTCAATATGACGAGTATTTGCAAAAAGAAAATGCTAAGATTGAACTAGGGATACACTTTACTAGAGTTTAATATGATGAGTATTTACAAGAAGAAAATGCTACAATTGAGCTTAGGATACACTTTCAACAAACAAACAAATTCCTGCTTACGATTATTACTTTATGTTACATAATTTAACACAACCTCTCCTGCAAACCCCC
>BQKN01000611.1:891964-909552 GCA_022839385.1 Asparagus kiusianus
CAAACCCCACCAAAAAAAAAAAAACAATCAACTTGGCTATATATATTGATGGCAATACATTACAGCAAGATAAAACATGAACATACATAACTCTGATTTGACCAGTTCAGAATGGAATAAGACACATGAACTAGCTTCAGTAGCATGACATCTGGTCCCTTAACATTGTGATGCATGTCTCCATAATCTTAGGCAAATCATCCAAAATTTTGCAATACGCTAGAGTATGTTGCTTGCCTAAAGTAGTAAACAAGACAAAATTGCACAAAAGACCACTATTGGTAGAGAGAGGGGGATTACAGAATGAGGGCTAGTATTGGGTAGCCATGGATATGCATCAGGAGGGGGCATCACACAATTATCACCATTGAAGTATATACGACGAGGGAAAGCCCATCCCTTGTCGAAAGTGAAGGTTGATTGGTCCTTACGGAAGAGAAGTTCGGACTGCACATTTCCATAAGGGCCCGCTTCCATGAGCAAATCATTGTAGAATTTAACTCCCCATAGCATTGCGGTATCATCTGAGGAATCAAACCAAATAGAGGTTATGAAAAATAATTAAAATCATATTTCATGTGAGCACAACATAGACATGAACATAAAATAGATATTCAAAAACTGGGGTTTCGGTTTTAGGTGTGGGATCTGCAATATTAAAAAACAAGATTTATAAGTTTTGACTTACTTATAGCCGAATAAGGGTTCAAGGACTTGTAGTTGAAACTGAATATTGTAGTCAGATTGTCAAAATTCGGGTGCTGCACCACTAAGTTCCATTGTGTGTAATTCATCCGATAGTTGAAATTCGTTATCGTTACCTTCACTCTCCAATAGTCTTTATAGTTGAGCTTGACATGCCAATGCACTCTTATTGGACACATATGAGAAGTGCATTGAACCAAAGGTGTGAATGTGCTCTTGCCCGGGCCATTAACAGCAGATGCCAAATAAGGTGAATCTCCCCTGTATAAACATAAAATAAAATATTAATACCAAACTAATATAGACCTATTGCAAGAAACTAAAAAATGAAAGACGAACATAAGAACTCACTCTACACAGCTTCCAGGTTGAGTTATATTATTTTGGCATCCACAAGTGCATGTTGGGCAGTTGACAATAGTATCATTATAGAAAGATGAAAGAGAGACGCAACATGTGGGAGTCTTCTGAGAGAGAAATTGGGAGTATGTACATGTAACATTCCACGTCACTACATGAAGATGGAAATGATTATTAAGCAAGGAATTTCATTCCAATTTTATATTCAAGACAACATAATAAACATGCAAGTGTGGAAGCAAATTTTGAGAGCCCTTATCCCTAACAAACTTGCACATAAAAGAATCATGGTTCTCCATGAATTCTCTTCCTTATTAAAATTAATGAAATCATTTTATACGAATAATTGTAAAACAAACAACAACAACATTTAAGCTGCATTTGGATTATGTTTGGTCTAAAATCACGTTTTTCGTTATTAGAAAATTACGTTCAAATTGAGACTTCCCCAAAGCCATCTGCATGTAAATAATTGGGAAATTTTATTCTGTGACTAGGAGATTCATGATGTCAGGAAATGATTGGGATCCTCGCACACGCGAAAGCACACGCACAAAAAAAAGGTAGTAAACCTTTAAGCATACCTATGCCCTTTCACTTATATAACCAAAATCAGAGCCCGTTTTATTAGAACATCAAGATGCATATTTTAGATTTTTTTTTTTTTAGTGTCAGAAGTTGTTGCCATACATTGGACATATGATCCAGCCAGTATGAAAGTCATTTACTGCTTGATATCAACCAAAAGATTCTTGAAAAAAATAAAACCATCTAGTACATTCAAAGAAGTTTGGCCTGCTTGTTGAAACGACATTTAATATAAGGCGGAAATGGTATGATGTTCATACGTTCACGAAAAGCATGGATAGCATGAATTGCACCAAGATATTCCCATGAGAATCTAAATGGTCTATGGACTTGTCCAGCATTATATGTGTGACTCCTAGGGTAAATTCATGAGTTCCCGTGAAGGAAAAAAAGGGAAAACAACTGAAACTTGCACAAATTACGGCCATCCTGTTTCAGGGCTAAAAATAAATTCATTTTCCTAACAGACAAAATGGTGTAGAAGACTTTTTGAAAACATTTTATTTCAAAAGTTCTTCTATGTTACTGAGCATTGATTACATGTATTAGCGCAACATCATCACTTCTGAATTCGGCTCAAGTGCACTATACAGTATAAGAACCTGCTTCAGAATAGAACTACGATCAATGTGAAATATTAAACTCATGAAAAACTTTGTTAGATCACTTACTCAGGGCCTGGGTTGTTCTCCTCCCATCTTGTGAAGTAAATTTACTAGGTTTCACGATCTTAGCAATACCACAAGTATAGCCAGGCCCAGGGGCTTTAAGTGTAAAATTCTTTGGCACACGGACCGTCTTGTTTGTGGTGCCAGCCGCACCCACACTGACCTGGAAAGAACTTGCAAAATTTGTGGGGTCCTGTGCCCACGAATTAATGACTCCACCTTTGCAACAATTTGCAATCTGCATGTTATATGGAGTCCCAGGAAGGAGATCGACGACCGTGGGATCCTTCTTGCAGCAATGAGGGATGTTGCCCTTGTACTTTGAGCAATCTCCCTGCTCTGTAGTTTGAGCCCCAACCATTGACCAGATCACCTCCTTCTTTGCCCATGTCCATCCTAGTGTCCATCCCGGTGCTTGTATGTGACGATATTGTTGATAGTTGTACATAGTAACAACAGCCTAATAGAGTTCATAAAATTGATGAAATTACATAGTTTTACAAAACCAATTATTGGATAACACACAGAGCATTGATTTCAGTAACATGCAAGAGATTACACTTACAACATATCCATCTGGAGTCCATTGCATGATATCCCATTTAATGGTTATATTTCCATTTGGATCGAGCGAATCATAAGCTTCTGAAAGATCAGAAGGAAGGGATTTACCCATATCAGATAACCAACTTAAATTAAAGTATAAGAAGAATCTAAAAGTAAAAAGTGGTAGGGGCTTCGTGGGGGGGGGTAAAGCATGTTTATCTGAAATTTTGGAGATCGTTTGTTAAAAAATAAATTGTGAAATCAGTAGATATACCCAAATCCATATAAGGTATGATATTTAAAGATCAAATCTGAAGAGCAATATAATCTGAAATGCTTTGTACCATATTCAGTGAATGCAACACCTTCAGGCAAAAGCTAACTTAGATCATGTATCAATTATGAATTATTCCTATTGTCATAATTCCCTAGTGTTTGCATCTACCAGCTCTCTAATTTCCTCCAAAGTGAGAAGGATCTTTAAGCAATATTGAATAATTCATGACTTCAGCACACAAATCGCTGAGTACTCAGGGATTTGATAAACAAAATAAATCTAGCTCTCTCTGAGCTCCAGAAATGACAAATTTGAGAACACAATCATCAGCCAAATCTCAATAAGCCATGATGACTGAACAAAGTTTGTGAAAACTGAATCCTTCCCTTCCCCCCATCAAGATCAACAGCTCAACAGCTAAATCAAACTAAAGTGACGAGAAAGATCCAAAAGATCAAATTTTTACAAGATAGGAGAACAAATTGAGAGAAAAGAGAAGGTGGGCACTTTGCCTGTTGTCGTTATATTTGAGGAGACAACAAGGAATGCGATGGAAACTGCTAAAGATGCGAGCTTTGAGGTGAGCCTGCAAGCCTCAGTTTCCATTGTTGATGCAGTGCAAGATCTTGGATCTGAAACTCTGTAGCAATGGAGAAAGAGAGGAGGCAAAGCTGCAAGTCCAAGCCTCCTTTTTGGCTTTGGCTTCTTCACATGAGAGAGAGAGAGAGAGAGAGAGAGAGAGATGGTCTAATCTAATGAAGATTTGAGTTTTTATGGGTGAATTGGATTGGCTTGTTAATTAACTGGATTTTATATGTGAACATGAAAAATACCAGAGCCCGATGAACTGTAAACTGAAGCTGGAGAGCAGTAACCCGCCATGATACCACAACTGCCCTTTTGCTTTTTTATTTTATTTTTTCTTGAATATTGCAACTAACTGGATTTTCTCAATTACTTTTATTAAAGTGAATGGGATTTCTGAAATTGTATAGTCCAAGTTGCGTATATCGTGTCAGGTTGAGTTGTTTTTGCACGGAATTATTAATGTACATTCTTAGTATGCTAGATGTTTTTAATGTATGGATAAGAAAAACTAATGTCCATATCTGCTAGAATTAATTATGGAAACTGATATACATGCAGATATATATTGAGATATACATATGAATGCAAAATAGATATGAGAAAACTAGACAATATTAAAAAATACACAGTTCATATGATACAAAAATGTTCACTGATATGTTTGTCATATCTAAAAAGCTAAGAATAGATTTCTTAATCATCAAAGTTGGTCTCAAGTCTGTTAATTTAAGGATGGAAACAATTGTAACTATATGATCAACATATATTCATATATCTTGGATGGATGTGGATCTAGATATTTCACTGTGTAATATATTTATAACTATATACTATCGGTTAAAGATTTTAGTAGCCATATATATCCTAATGGATACACATAATTTTTTGCACCCTTACTGGCAATAATTTGTATGTATGATAGTTTTTAACAAAGTCGTTTGAAATGAGATACTTTATTACAATTTGAAGTTTTTCAACCAACAATAAGATGATAGCTACAAGCCAATAGCTTAATTAGAATTTTCTTTTGGTTTCCACCTTCCATCAAATCACACTAGTATGATCGCGTCAATATGGATCTGGTAAGTTCACAAATTCACAGTTCTTCTCAACAAATTATTCACCTTAGACTTAGCATGACTGTAAGAAATAAATAATAAAAAAATATCTCTCTTCGAGAAGAACATTTATCTTCTTTTTATCTAAAGATCATTTCAATCAGAAATTTGTTTCCTGATATCATCATGACTATTAAAGCTTATTCTGTAAATCACATTTAATATAGATTCATTCTTTAGAAAAACATGTAACTTAAAAGTGGGTCCATGTACTTGGTTACAATAAAAAATAATTTAAATATAATTTACATATAAATTCACAATCAAAAATATTTTCTATAAAATAACCATATTCTAAGGTGTTTTTCTAAAGGGGGAAAAACCCAAATTCTTTTGGCAAGCTCACATCAGAAAGTTACAGCGAGGGCATGATGGACATTGTACATCTTCCCTGCCGTCTTTGAGGATCACGAGCAAGCTCACCATGAAAGAAAAATCATAGGGAGTTAGCACACCGACAGGGTTGTTAGCACGCTTGTCGCCGGTTTGCACAAGCACATGTTTCGACGAAGCCCACATATACACCTCACTAGTAAACGGGGCCCATATTGAAACTGATGTTTTTCTAGACTTTATAACAAGGAAAATAATTTAAGGACCCAAAATATAGGACCAAGGGAGGGGATAGGTGATGTGTCCCCTCCCTAGTGCATAATGAGTTGGCATGACCAATTCATTATGCAATAGGGAGGGGACACCTCACCTGTCCCCTCCCTTGGTCCCATATTTTGGGTCCCCGTAGCAGCACTCTTATAACAATTCTAGATAGGTGCACATGCGTGTAATCAAATAATTTGATTATTTCATTCTTGTTTTTCTATTTTTTTATTATAACTCATTTGTAAAATAGGTTATAGTTACCATATAATTTATTGCACTGAATAAGATCATATTTTTAAACATCTTCTTCAATGATGCTAACATGAAGTTAAAATTGTGTAGACTAATATTAAATTTGATAATACATTGAATTTAGTTATGCCTTATAACTTTTAGAACTTTGATCTAATAAACATATCAAAAATTCAAATTATTATTTAAAACTTGGATCTAACAAACATATCAAAGAACTTTTATGACATATAGCAAGTGCATAATGGCTAACGTGACCAAAAATCCATGTTAAATTCATATTTGACAAAATTCACATAAGACTAATAAAGAAGATGAGTTACATGACCCAAAACATCAGTTTAAAAATAATAAAAATTATATATCAAGATGTCACTGATTATTAATGACAAAACTAACATGATTTTCAATATGGGTAAAACACTTCTACCTAAAAACCAACTTCCTGCAAAACTGCTATATCACATATATTCTTTATGTTAAATGACAACAACGGTATTATGAAAAGGCGACATCTACCAAGAAAATATAAGGTATCAAAGCCCTCTCTAGGAATGTTTTCAAACTTTAAAAGATATTGTTTCAATGCGGCAAAAATCATGTCTGTTAAATATAAAACAATGTCTAAAGAAAAAGCAAGTGCATACACAGTTTATGCATAACAATCTATGATCTCAAAGAGATAATGTGTGCATATAACTCACCCAAAAACCCTCACATTAAAACCGTGTATTTGTAATCCTTTGTTCAAAGAGAATGATGTTTGGAGGGTCTTGTTCAAAATTCTTCAAATGTCATATGCTTTTTTAAACTACACTAAGTTTATGTTTGGATTTAAGAAATTGTTAGAATTTGAAGTTTTGTAATTAATTTCAATCTATTGTTTGAGAATATTTAAAAATTTTAGTTATAGAATTTTAACTCTAAGGTTATTTTGGTACTTGCGGAGTTTAAGGTGATTGTTTGGTATTTTTTAAGAGTTTGCTTACAATTTTTTTAAAGAAATTGTTTGTAATTTTTATTTTCTTCAAAAGGCCATTTGTAATTTTAATATTTTTTATGGGGGTTCTATTAATTATCAAAAATTTTGGGGCCTTTGTAATTTAAGATTATGCAAGGGGCGAATTGAAATTTTTAGATTTTCCAAGTGTTTATTATAATTTCAAATTTTGGTACATCTTTTTGTATTTTAAGGACTCTTCAGAGGTTATTGATAATTTTTTGAATATTCAATAGTAGTTTATAATTTTTGATTGCTCAAAGTGCTAATTGAAGATTTTAGCTTTTTAAGATGTTTTTTATTTTCACTTTTTCAAGGCATTTTTTGCAATTTATGTTTTAGAAGTCTATTTGTACTTTTTAAATTTTTAGGGTGATATATTCAATTACATAATATTCATAGCAATGGTTAAAAATATTCTGATTTCAAGATGTGTGTTAGCATATTGTGGATTTTGAGGTGTTTTTTTATTATTTTTAGATTTTTCAAGGGGATTTTTTGCATTTTTTAACTTTTTAGGTGTTGTCTATAATTTTAAGTTGTTTAGGGGACTATTCAAAAATCTCATATGTTAGGGTTATTTTTGCAATCTCTAAATTTTTTGTGAGGAGATTGTCAATAACTTTCAAATTTCATGGTTTTGCCTGTAATTTCATATTATTCACGAGGTTGTTCAAAAAATTACATATTTTAAGAGTTTTGTGTAAATATGCATGTAAACTCTTATTTAACCAATTTATTAGTTTTACAGAGCATACATCTTTTAGTCTCTCACTTGTGCACAAGGCCAATCCAATACAAATTTCAAACTTATCTTGTCATAGAGCATACATCTTGTAGGCTCTCACTTGTGCACAAGGCCAATCCAATACAAATTTCAGACGTTGACCATTTATTTTAAAAATGTTACCACTTTTAGGATTTTCGATCTCGACAGCCCTATGTGGAAAAACTTGTTTGATAAAAAATGGACCAGTCCATCTTGATCTCAATTTTCCAGGAAAAAGATGCAATTTTGAATTGTATAATAAAACTTTCTGTCCTGGAGAGAAATTTTTTCGCAAAATTGATGTGTCATGAAAAATCTTGGATTTCTCTTTGTAAATTTTTAAGTTTATGTATGCATCATTTCTAATTTCTTCCAACTCATTTATTTGGAGCAATCTGTTCTTACCTGTCGAGTCTGAGTCAAAATTCAACTGTTTTATTGCCCACATTGCTCGATGTTCCAACTCTACTGGTAGGTGACAAGCTTTCCCAAACACCAGTCTGTATGGTGACATCCCCAAATTGGCCTTGAAAGCTGTTCTATATGCCCACAGAGCATCACATAATTTTACAGACCAATCTTTTCTGTTATGATTAACTGTTTTTTCTAAGATTTGTTTGATCTGCCTGTTTGTGACATCTACTTGTCTACTGGTTTGGGGGTGATAAGGAGTTGACAATTTGTGTGTGATTGAATATTTCCTCATCAAAGCCTCAAAAGAACGGTTACAGAAATGTGTACCGTTATCACTGATGATCGCTCTGGGTACTCCAAACCGGGCAAAAATGTTCTCTTTTAAAAACTTGACAACGACCTTGTTGTCATTAGTTTTGCAAGCTACCGCCTCAACCCATTTTGACATGTATTCAACGGCTACTAGAATGTAAACATTTCCAAAGGAATTTGAAAATGGTCCCATGAAATCGATACCCCATAGATCAAAAAGTTCAACAGATAAAATGGGTTGTAAGGGCATCATATTTCTTCCAGTGACCTTCCCTAAAAGCTGACAGCGGTTACAGGTTTTGCAAAACTCGAATGAATCCTTGAAGAGAGTGGGCCAATACAGCCTAGATTGGAGAACTTTTTAGCTGTTTTTCTCGGGCCAAAGTGGCCCCCACATGCTTGCTCATCACAAAATAATAGAACACTTCTAGTTTTTTCAGTGGGAACACACCCCCTAAAGATCTGATTAGGACAGTATTTGAACAGATATGGATCATCCCAGTAAAAGTATTTTACTTGGGAGAGAAAACAGGATCTATCCTATTTGGACCAATGAGAAGGGATCTGGTTCATGACTATGTAGTTCACAATGTCAGCGAGCCATGGGACAGATTGGATTTGTAGGAGTTGTTCATCAGGGAAATGCTCATTGATCGGAACGATTGATGTTGGTACGTTTGGGAGTCGAGAGAGGTGATCTGCTACGTGGTTCTCTGTTCCCCTTCTGTCAATAATTTGAATGTCAAACTCTTAAAGAAGGAGAATCCATCTAATGAGCCGTACTTTAGCATCCTTTTTGGTCAAAAGATACTTTAGTGCGGCATGATATGTGAAAACTTTGGTTAAGGAACCGATGAGGTAGGACCTGAATTTTTCTAAGGCAAAGACTACAGCTAAAAACTCTTTTTCTGTGACAGAGTAATTTTGCTGGGCATCATTCAGAGTCCTATTGGCGTAGTATATCACATGCAGTTTTCCATCAAACCGTTGTCCTAAAACAGCTCCAATCGCAGAATCAGATGCATCACACATCAGTTTGAAGGGTAAGATCCAGTCCGGTGCATAAATGATAGGAGCTGTGGTTAGCTCATTTTTCTGATATTCAAAAGCTTTGAGGCAGTCGGGAGAGAAGACGAATGATGTATCCTTGGCTAAGAGATTGGTCAAGGGTCTAGCAATTTTGCTAAAATCCTTGATGAAACGTCGGTAAAAACCAGCATGACTAAGAAAAGATCTGACATCTTTGACTGATTTGGGAGGAGGGAGATTGGAAATGAGATCTACCTTAGCTTTGTCCAGTTCGATTCCCCTATTGGAAACTACATGTCCTAAGACAATGCCATGTTTGACCATGAAATGACATTTCTCCCAATTGAGAGTCGGATTTTTTTCCCTACACCGTTCTAAGACCAGTTTAAGATGATGCAAACATTGGGAAAATGTGTCACTAAAGATGGAAAAGTCGTCCATGAAAATTTTGAGAAATCGCTCTACCATGTCAAAAAAAATATTGATCATGTAATGTTGGAATGTGGCCGATGCGTTGCATAATCCAAAAGGCATGCGTCGGTAAGTGAATGTTCCATACGGGCAAGTGAATGTGGTTTTCTCCTGATCTTCGGGAGCGATAGGGATTTGATTGTAACCTGAATATCCATCCAGGAAACAATAGAACTCGTATCCTGCTAAACGCTCTAACATTTGGTCAATTAAAGAAAGAGGGAAGTGATCTTTCCGAGTGGCTAAGTTGAGTTTTCGGTAGTCAATACAAACTCGCCATCCAGTTTAGATTCGAGTGTGAATCAACTCATTAGCCTCATTTTGGATCACGGTGATCCCAGATTTCTTTGGAACAACTTGGATCGGACTCACCCATGAACTATCAGAAATGGGATAAATGATCCCATGATCGAAACATTTCAGAATGTCTTTCCTAACGGCTTCTTTCATCATTGAGTTTAACCTACGTTGAGGATCTCTAGTAGGTTTGGCATCATCTATCAAATGGATTCGGTGTTGAACAATGGTTGGACTAATCCCTTTGATATCAGCCATGGTCCATCCAATGGCTTCCCTATTCTCTCTTAAAACATCTACGAAAGCTTCCTTTTGATCGGTAGTCAAATCAGAAGAAATGATAACTGGTAAAGACTCGTTCTCCCCTAAGTAGGCATACTCTAGATTTTCTGGTAGACGTTTGAGCTCTAACTTAGGGGGTTCCTCCACAGATAGGCAAAGCTAGACTTGGGGTTCTATCTCTAAAGGTTCTCGTTACCAGTCAACAGTAAAAACATGATTGTCCAGCGGTTCTATCTCTAGTTCGTCATCAGAAAGCTCCTCAATCATTAAATCAGATGCATTTGTATCAGACTCACACTCACCCTCTTGTTGTTCACTGGATATTCCTTGAATGAAATTTACTTCCATGAGTTCATCAGATGGATCACTAGGATGTCTCCCTAAGTTAAAAATATTGAGGTCAACAGTCATATTTCCAAAAGATAGTTTCATCTGACCGGTTCTATAATTTATCAAAGCATTTGAGGTGGCTAAGAACGGTCTTCCTAGAATGACGGAGATTTAACTTTTGAGATTAGAAATGAGCTATGTTTCCAAGATAATAAAATCAACAGGGAAAATGAACTCTCCAACCTTGATCAGAACATCCTCTACCTCTCCTTTGGGAATTTTTACAGATCTATCAGCTAACTGTAGAGTACATCTTGTCGGTTTAAGTTCTCCTACACCTAGCTGTTGATAGACTGAATAAGGAAGGAGGTTGACGCTGGCTCCTAAGTCTAGAAGTGCCTTATCAATGTGAGTGTTACCTATGACACATGGAATTATGGGACAACCAGGGTCCTTGTATTACAACGGCATGGGCTTTGAAAAAATTTCACTGAGGTTGGCAGCTAAGAAGACTTTCTTGGGGACGTTGGTGGTTCTTTTCTTAGTGCATAAGTCCTTCAAGAACTTTGCATAAGAAGGGATTTGTTCGATTGCATCTAGGAGAGTGATATTGATCTTGACCTGTTTAAACGTTTCTAGGATTTTCTCAACCTACAGGGAGTTTTTCCTAGGTTTGAGTCTATCTAGAAAGGGGGCAATGGGCCTATACCTATCTAGATCAGGCTCAATCTCATGTTCAGCATTTTGGTCATCGGAAGGAATTGTTTCATCGGAAGGAGTGTGTTGGATGGGAGAAGGGGTTTGATCCGGTGGCATTCTAACCTGATTGTCTATTTGTTTCCCTGATCGCAGTGTGTGAACTGCATTCACATGAGTTGGATGGTTTGAACTGGATCCATTGTCTTTAGGGTTTGCAACAGGTTGACTTGGGAATTTTCCTTTTTCTCTCTTACTCACAGCAGTGGCTAGTTGCCTAAGTTGGGTTTCTAACCGGGCTATGGCTTGAGTGTTCGGGTTGAGCACTTGGCCGGTGGTTTGCATGAAGGAATTTAGAGTGGTGGATGATTGGGTCAACATGTTGGTAGTTTGTGTAAAAGCTTTGATCATAGCTTCTAAATCCTTTTCTAAGATACTCAAACGTTTATCATGATCAGAATTTGAAGGCTGGTGAGGATGAGGATGTTGGGTTGGAAAAACTGGGTTAGTTTGTTGAAAATTATTTTGTGCATTAAATGGAAGTGTATTTCCCCTAGGGAATTGTTGGTTCGACACGGGAATGAAGTTTTGATTTTTAGGAGAATTTCCTTGGTTCCAAGCAAAGTTGGGTGATTTCTCCAACCTGGATTGTAGGTTGGAGAAAATGGATCATTTTTAGGGCGCTGGAATGCAGCGTTCATCTGTTTTAAAGCATGGTTGTTTCTTAGGAGAGGGTATTCCTCTGAAACATGGGTAGAAGACTGACATTTATGACATCCAGGGGCAAAAACATGATTGATTTGAGCGGGAGCTCGTTCCTTAATTTCTAAGGCTTCTAACCTTCGCAGAATCGTCGCCATCTTCGCTTTAGAAGCAATGTTTGACTCCAGGAAAAGACCACTAGACTTAGACTGGGGAACTAATAAAACCCTATCATCACAGTGTTCCCACTGCATTGTTTTCTCAGATAAACTCTCTAGAAATTCCTAAGCTTTATCTGTGTTTTTTCTCATAAAATCTCCCTTACACATCGATTCTAAAGATGTTTTTGAAGAATAGTCCAATCCTTCATATATGACTTGGCACAGTCGCCATTTTTCTAGACCGTGATGAGGACATTGGATTAAAAGATCTTTAAATCGGTCAAAATATTTCCAGAATGGCTCTCCCGGGACAATTTTAAAGTTTTGAATGCTGTTCCTAAGCTTTACCGTTTTGTGAATAGGGAAAAATTTCTTAAGAAAAACGGTGACAAATTCCTCCCAAGTTGAGATGGAATTTGTCGGTAAGCTATACAGCCATTTTTTAGCTTTGTCCTTAAGGGCAAATGGAATAAATCTGAGCTTAAATGCATCTTCGGTTAATTCTCTCATTTTAATCATAATACACACTTCCTCAAATTCTAAGATAAAAATATATGCATCTTCTGTTTCATTACCTAGGAATTTAGGAAACATGTTTATGTAATGCGGTCTAAGCTCGAAATTTACTCCATTTACTTCGGAGAGTCTTATGCAAGATGGAATTGCATTTCTGGTGGGGTAACACATATCCTGAAGAACGGGTTGATTTGCCATTCTTGAATTGGTTCAACACGGATTAAACGATAAGAATTATCCCGAACCCAAGTTTGCATACACCAAAACAATTTTTTTTTTCTTTTTAAGGAAAGAAAGAAAATTAGTTTTTTTATATATAAAAATATAAAGAAAAAGAAAAATATCCTAACATATCAAAGCAATCACTCTTCAAGCAACTCTAATTCTAGGGTTTAGCCTAACTCAACTAAACCAGCTCCTAACCAAAAACTCCTACAGTAAAAAGATTAAAGTTTTACCAAGTAGTTAGCCAGGTAAGGATAGTACTAGAGGGTGATCAAAGATCAATTAAGTACCTCTTTCCTTACGGAGCACTTTACGCAACCCCTAAACATTGCCTTAGACACTAACTAATCTGAGAAAACTTAAACCGGTTCACTTAAGGATTTCTTGTTCCTTATTGAGCTTGAATCCTTAAGGGCCAACGTCTAATGAGTTTTAGAAGGATTGGGTTTATGAAGTGAGGAATTAGTGATTTGTGGGCTAAGGAAAGAGTGATGAAATCCCTTACCTTATCTTGATTGGGGTTTTGCCCTTAAGAATATTTTGAGTGTGTGCCAAATCAAGTGCTACAATCACTTTGGTGAATTCCTACACTATATGAAATGCAACCCTAGAAATTAAAAGCGACTAAAAAGGATGATAAAAAGAAAATCTTTTTTTAATTATGGTCAACAATAATCAAATGTGAGAAGAGAGATCTTGTTTAAATTTATTATCTTGTTAGTTAATGTTCAAGTAAAAGGTGGATTTTATTATGGTCAACAAAAATAAAATCTTTTTGTTTTTTTTAAATCCTAAGTGTCTCTAATTGTGAAGCTAACTAAAAAGGATAGAATTGAAAACTAGAAAGAGGGCTTACCCAAAAGCAATTCTCTAAATTCTTGATCTTCAATCCAAGACTTTCAAGCTCCAAGCGGTTCCTTCACAAGAAAAATACACAAGTTAAAGAACCAAAATAATAAAATCCTATTTTATCACCTTCCCCGGTAACAGCGCCAAAAATTTGATGCGGCATAATTATGTACCAAAATTGCAAGTGCACAATTGATCAAGTTATAGTATAAAAAGTTATCGATCCCATGAAAAAGGTGATTTTAAGAGATTATTAGTATTGGTTCTTATATTTTGTGCGTGACAAAAATAGGATTAAAGAATAAGTGTGATTGTGATGAGTGATTATTGTGAATATATGCAAGAGATAATAAATTGAATTTTAGAGGAGAGAAGAAAAAAATCAAAGAATAAATGAAATCACAAGGCAATGAAGAAGAATGAATAAAATCAAGAATAAAAAGAAAATTCAAGAAAGTCAAGATGGAGAATTCAATTTAAGATATGAGAAATCTAGAATTTAATACACTAGCTAATATCAATTACAAAATACAAACTATTCTCTTTTTATCATATTTCAACTTAGATTTATTAAGTATAGACTATCAAACCATTTAAGGAAAGTATAACCTATCAAATTATCATCTAAGTCAAAATTACTATTCGTGATAAAAACAACAACAAGATAGTAATCCTAGAATTTATAAGCATAACCTATCAAACCATTTAAGATAAGCATAGATTATTAAATTCTTCTTCTACTGATTAGTTTTCTAGTTGATTATCCTAAACATAAATATTTTAAGTGCAAGAGAATAATTTGTATAATATAAAGAAATTTAGACTAGCATCATTACAATTCTAAGATTCCTACAAGAATTAATTTTACATCTTAAGAAATAAAAACAAGAAGAAAAAAAACTAATTACAAAAATAAAAAAAATAAAAATCTAAACTATGAACAAGAAATAGATCTAACTACAAAGAATTAAAATCTAAACTATAAAATAAATTGTAAAAATTAAATTCAAGAAAATAAATCTACTCTACAAATTAAAGTACAAAAAGAAATAAAAAGATAAGAAAGTAAATCTACACTACAAGAATGAATGTAAATCTAACTAATAAGCAATAATAAAGAAATTACTAAAAAGAAATAAAAGAGAAAAATAAAAGAAATACAAACCTTCAAATTGCTCTTCATCTCCATCCTCATCATTCAACAAAGAGGAGAAAAGAAAATTTTAAAGTGGAGAAAAATTATTATTATTAATTATAACAAAAATTATAATTTTTGGAAGGCCTTCTCAATTAAGAGTAGCACTCCTCTCCAAATGGAGTTACAAAATTTTTCACACCTCTAACCCCTCACTCTTTACCCCTATTTATAGTAAACATCAGTGAATGAGAGCCATTGGATTGAAATCTTATCCAAAAATAACAAATTTCAGTATTAGATTCGTAATTAACTGCCCAGTGTATCGATACCAGCATCGATAGGGGTATCGATGCTGGCATCGATACTGGCATCGATGCGGGCATCGATGCCCCCATCAATGTAGGCATCGATGCCTGCCTCTCTTCTTTTGCTGTCCGTAGAATTCCTTGTTGTTTGCTTTTGGGCTTTGGACTTTGGGCTTTGCTTGACTTTTGGGCTTGGATATTTTTCTTCTTTTGGGCTTTTGGATAATTTGGAAATTAATTTTCCAATGGGCTTCTTTGCTTCATTTCTTCATTAACCTGTAATTAAAAGATAAAAATAATTATTAGTGATATATTTATTCATATAAAATAGATAATGAGGGTATAAAACTGTAATAAAATATGATTATCAGGCGACAGCTCTAAAACCATGAGGGCAATCCCGGGAAATATGCCCTGAGCCATGGCAGTGGATGTAGACGATATCATCGTGAGCCATGATCTTCTGGTTTTGGACAGGAAGGGGAGGATCTAGATGCTAGGAGGCTTGTGAGAAGACGAAGAGAATGGCGGTGATGGGAAGATCGAGAAAAGAGTGAGGGGAAAGGTTATCATGACTAGCATGTTTTGGAACAGGTGAAGGGATGGAGGTAATCGCTACATGGCATATGGGAATAGTAAGGGGCAATGTGATAATGACTGCCTGTCTTTGTTTCCGGTAAAAGTTGCTGTTTTCATTGATGTTCTCTTTTTCGAGATCTGTTACAACTTTGATCGTTACAACAGTATAAAATGAAAACAAAGGGGTTACAACTTAAACGAAAATAAACACGAGAGCCCGGTTTGGTACGGTCTCGCTTGCGTGGGTTGTTGGCCTGTGACGGGGACGTCGATATCCGTGGACCGCCGACTCTTCAAGATCCTTCCGGGAAAATCCGGCAGAGCTTCGTCTATCCGCGTGGGATATAGAAGCAGAACTTTGTCGATCCGCATGAGATCTTAGAAGTTTAAAGCGTATATCTCGGCTAACGCGAGATAATAGCTCTTCTCAGTGTCGCCTGCGAAGGGCAACACCAAGGCACAGAAGGGGGTGAATGAAGGGTGCTGATGAAGAACGCCTTACTCCTTACTCCGGCAGGGCTTCGCCGCTATCTTGCAGACTCTGACTCCTCACTCCGGCAGGGCTTCGCCTCTCTCTTGCAGAACAATCCTTGGCTAAGATAATTCAACCTTGAATTGAGTGCAAAATCAAGAGCCCCTCACAAAGGAGGCCAAGGGGGCTATTTATAGCCAAAAGGAGAGGGGGGGGCTGATGTGAGACACCCCCTAGGGGGTGTCTTGGCTCTGCCAAGACGCCTCTCGGGTGTCCCGGGCCTGCCGAGGCCCATTTGGGTGTCCCAACGCAGTCCGAGGTCCTGCCGTTGTCCTGCCGTTGTCCCGCCGTTGACTCGCTGTTGACTTTTCGTCTGAACTCGGATTTGAGTGATTTCGGATGCGTTGGAATCGTGACGGCGAGCTCTGTAGGCCCCGATGGTTGGATTATCCGTGGGGTGATCGGGGCACAGCGGGCGTTGGTCCAATTGCGGTAATCGCGAGGTTTTCGGTCAACCCGTATCCTCGTGATTCTGATATTCTGTCGGCTCACGTAATCCGTCGGTTTGCTTCAGTCGCTCACCGGCGTCATTTGAGCTCTTGTGAACTGGGTAGCATCGTTCGATCGTCGATCGTTAACACCGAGCTGTGAGTGGGGACCTATCGGCAATTTTCGATGCCTACAGTCTTGGGAACAAACGTTACTGTGAAATGCATTTAATGCATAAAGGGATCATTTTCTCTAGGTAACCTTGACAATCAAATGCTAACCTTAACCACCAAAAGGCTAACCTTAACCACCAATCCATAAGCTTAATAATAAAATGCTAAACTTAACAATAAATCTGTAACCTTGACAACTAGTCCATAACCTTAATTATAACAGCCAAGGGAGAATTTTTCTGAACAAAAATACGCATAAATATTAACAACCTTGAATCAGGTAACATATTCTTTTACAACCAAGACATAACCTTAACAACTAAGCGTGAATAACAACCCAACGCTAACCTTGACAACCAAACATTAACCTTGACAACCAATTAATAAGTTTAACAATAAAACACTAAATTAACAATAAATACCATAACATTAACAACAAACACATAACCTTGACAATCAAGCCACATCAAGTTAAACAAACCAAAAGTTAAACAAACATCTAGTATACATTGTTAACGTATGCTCATATTCTTCTCTCCACCGTCATATGTCTGCCTTCCCATGTGACTTCACTATTACAATGGAGATTTCTTGGATGAACTCCCTGGATTGATTGACTTCACTGTACTTTTGAATCTTGGCTCAAAGCAGAAAGAAATTATCAGAAAGTTAGGTAA
>BQKN01000611.1:918742-938159 GCA_022839385.1 Asparagus kiusianus
CAAATTCGGAGTTAGAATGCATTGAAGATGCCGTTGGTACGACAATAGCTTGGCCATCAGACAAAGTTGTTATGCTTTGAAAAGCTGGTAAGTTATACATAATTGGTGCTGTTGTTTTCTGTTTTGTGTCCATATATTCATGGCTCTAGGAGAAGAGAGTCTATTTATGGTTTGAGCATTTTTATTATAGCCCCTTGTCATTTGTTTCCAGCCCTCAAGATCTTTAATCTTATTTGCTGTAAAAACTACCTTGTAAGGGATTGGTTTGGTCATGATTTTCAAGGCTTGTAAATATGAGAGCTTTATTTTTTTAAATACTTTATTTGAAATATCTAATATGACCATATTTTGTAGTTTAACTTAACCTGCAGTTTGGTTTTGTAGGCCTTGATCGCCTTTGAGGAGCGATATGGTGGTAATGTC
Organism: Asparagus kiusianus; assembly: GCA_022839385.1. Taxonomy (NCBI): domain Eukaryota; kingdom Viridiplantae; phylum Streptophyta; class Magnoliopsida; order Asparagales; family Asparagaceae; genus Asparagus; species Asparagus kiusianus. Next base: position 919,166 of record BQKN01000611.1, read on the forward strand.
TGGTGATGGACCACTGAAAGCTTATGTTCGCCGATGTGGCTATGTACATGATGAGTCTCCAAGTCATATGTAATGCAGCAAAGTTAGTTTTTATTGTTCTGTGTACTATGGTTAATTTCTTGTACTCCATGTTGGATTATCCAAAGACTAGTATTTGTTTTTTGGCACTTTTGTGTTGACTCTTCTTGTATGCTACAACTTGATAATGTATCAGTTTGAACTTTTAAATGAAATATTTGCTTTTATGGTTGTTATAATTGGAAGCTATTTCTAGTTAAATCTTAAAGGTTTATAGACACAACTAAAATGCTATAAGAAGTGGAAACAATTGCTGAAATGCTATTAAAAGAAGAAATACAGTATTCGCTAAAACGCTATTGTAGTAACTCAAACGCTATCGAATGTAAGACAATAGCAGCGTTGAAATGCTATGAATGAAAACTAAATAATAGCATTTTTCAATCGCTATGAAAGATATTCATCATAGTAGTATAGAAACGCTATTGAATACTCTTTTATAGCTACATGAAAACGCTATGGTCGTGACCTTTTTGATAGCGTTTTGGGAAGCGTTATGTAAAGCCACAGACCTACTATAGCGGGTTCTAACACAGCGCTGATTAAAATGCTATGAAATAATATCATAGCGTTTTTCGGCCGCTATAGATGGTTTTAGATGGTGTAGTGGGCTTTTCCCTATCATACAATAACATCAACAATCCTTGTAAGAACCATATCCAATTAGCCTCATTCTTCTGGTCGCATATGCAATAAGCAAGAGGAAATATTCTCTGGTTGCCGTCATATCCACTGGCACTAAGTAGTATGTCTTTGTAGCGATCTTTAATAAATGTTACATCCAAAAACAAGAGAGGCCTACACCCAGCAATGAACCCTTCAATACAGGCATTATAACTTATGAACAAATGCCTAAACCTTCCGTCATCAGCATCAATAGCAACATGACTTCCTGGATTAGTTGCATGAACTATGGCTTCATACATGCATAAGTATAACAATAAAGTAGTAACCTTAGCAATAAATTCATAATCATAACAACTAATCTTCAACCTTAACAACCAACAAGTATTCTTAACAACCAACCAATAACCTTAACAACTAATATATGTAGTTAGCAACCAATACGTAACCTTAATAACTAAAACATATGAATAAAAGAATGTACCATCTCAGTGAATTGTAAGTCTCATCATCATCACTGAACAGGTCTTGTTGAGCTGTCTCTTTGCTTTTTCATGCTTTAGTGTAGTTAATCTTGATGCCATAATTTGAGAGCATGTCGTTCTTGATATCAACTGTACGAAGATCTAGCCTAACCTTCAAAACAATTTGTATTTGAGCCTGCAATGAATTTTTTGATGCCATTGAGTTGCCAGCACTAGCTCCATGTTGACCACTGGTGTGGGTAGAACAAACATTCTTTATAGGCATGATCGACGAATTTCTAAGTGGGAAAGCAAACAGCATCCAAGGGCAACGCTGCATATGTTTGAATCGGCAATGGACTCTTATACGTTTTTGTTCATTGTGGTAAAAATCATACTCGAACCTTTTAGCAATTGAATAGTATTGAAGTGCTAATCTAACTTCAGCAACGCTATCAAATTTCTGTCTAATTTCACATATGGCTATGTACCACTCAGCTAGGATCTTTGTTTGGTTGTTATTCGTGTCTTCCAGTAGCAGGATCGAGTCGCTAGTGGAATTGTCATTAGGAATACGTTCATCATTATATGTTTGGGTGAGCGTGGTAGCTGCGCATTGCAAATTTTCTGTTGGGATAGTCCTATAGAAGTAAAAAAAATACATAACCTCATCAACGAACTCCTAACCTTAACAACAAACTCATATCCTTAACGACGGACCCGTAGCCTTAACAACAAATGTGTATACTTAACAACAAACATCTAACCATTGCAACCAACTAGTATACATAACAGCAAACTCATAACCTTAGAAAAAATCTTAAAACTATTTTATAAAATAAGCCAAACAATACATAACCTTAACAACCAGTCCGTAACCTTGACAACCAACTCATAACCTCAGCAACCAATGCATAAGGTTAACAACCGACTCATAACCTATCAGCCAACACATAAGGAAATCTAAAGTGTAATGCCTAATGCCTACACATTTTCTAGCGTAGTTTGTGTGTTCTGAGAAGTTGAGGATTCCCCAGCGGAGGTAGCATACAAATTTACGTCTGAAAATCCATTACGATGGTAATACTCGAACATCAAACTCAAGTCCTCATCATTGTCAATTGAAATACTAAATTTATTTTCCCTTTCGCATATGAACTTTAGTGAAAGAGATTGCATTGATATTTTAAGTATTTGTGATACTTGATATTTCAAGTTGATGATTTTTGTAGTCTTTTTGATAACGACAAATACACTGTCACCCTCTTCGTTGCTTTTTGCCTTTGTCACCACGCAAAGAAGGGATCCACCCATCATTTTAAACAAGGGAGTAGTTGAAGAATCAAAGAGAATTTATTACAGAGAATTAAGGAGAAAGAGTAGTTGGGGTAAGGAAATGGGGAGGAGATGATTTCAGTGGTAGGGGATTTAGATATGGTAATAATTTGGAGGAAAATAGGATTTTTTCCCCCCCAAAACCATATTCTATTCACCATTTAATACTACAGTATTAATCCTAGATTTCGGACTTGCAAGGGTGACGATTACATGCTGTTGAAGTGTATTTTGGGCAGTTCGTGTGAGTTTTAAATGGTGTTTCACGTGGGAGCTTGTTTTGGGGGTAGGAGAAAATCATGGTGCTTTTGGGGGCAAAGCACCCGTTGAAAAAGTTTTGGGGGGCCGGCACGTTCTGGCGCGTTTTGGGGGCTAGAGGCATTTTCCCAAAAAAAAATTAACATGTTTCATATCATAAGTATCTAGACATCCCTTCATCCTAGTGGAAGATGAAAGTGGACACCTAATCTTATATTCACCTTAAAATTGCCATCAAATTTAAACTATTAGATTATAATTATCCATAATTAAAATATCTTATATATGTATATGTGTGTGTGTGTATAAGATCATGTAAAAAGCCTCTCTACGTAAAATCATTGGTTAATTTTAAAAAATCCTCCACAATTATTTTAATTTTAGAAAACCCCCCTAAAATTTGAGCATTTTGTAACCACCCCCCCCCCCCCCCCCACTGACAATTTGGGATGGCCCCTTGAAATTTTGTCACTTAACCCCCCTTAAATATGGGGTTTGTTTCCGAAAATCCCTGTCAACTATTGTAATTTGGGAAACTTGCTCAAGTTTGAGTCTATTATCGGTTTTTAAGATAATTCTAGGAATAAATATTTGGATCCTTAAGATATTTAAGGATATTTTAAAATTATATATACTTTTCTAATAAGTTGAAATTCTAATGCGAACATCACAAAAGTAAGGTTTAAGTGTGAGATTATTTTAGATTAAATCAATATATGAATGCCTTATATCTTATCTATCTAAAATGTTTTATTTGATTGCTTCATGTTGCATGGTATAACTCAATGTACTCTGTAGTTCATATCAAATCTAAAGGTTTTTATACTAAAACATCAACTATATGACCTTGCCAGCTAGCAAAATCTAATAGTTCCTACATCGAAAATATATTTCCAGTATTATAATCATAAATGGAGCACCAAAAGTTTTTAATATTAATTTTTATAGATGTTATAAGTAAGGAGAGATATTACAAAAAAATTGATGGTTAAACTATCTAATTTTAAATTAAAATTTTAAAATAAAAAATATCCATCAGCTCATTTAGCAAGCTGACTTTTCTTTTTCTCTTTTTCCCATAGAATTTTATAAATAAAGAGGAATATTATGACAGAAATGTTGGTAAACTATCTTACTTTGAATTTTAAATTTTGAGTAACAATCGGCCACCCCTTATTTTGAATTTCAAACTATTAGAAAAAAAATCCAATTCAGATTATCTAATTTTTAATAATTCATATGCTATAAGTCATTAGTATAAGTAATTTGTATGCTTATATCCATTAAAAAATGTGTACGTATGGAAAATAGAAAAGAAGAAGCACTAGTATAAAAAAATTATATTTTTTTTCTATTTAGAAGCATGTGCAAATAACTAAAGATGAAATATGTTGGGCCCAAACTTCTGAGCTAAAAAAAATTATACTCTAACCTTAAAACCTAATTATGCGTGTTCAGTTCCAGCTACCCACTCCATATTACTTATTCTACATTTTAGACTTATTCATTCGTGTCATGACCCTAAATTCCAAACCTAAAAGGAATATTGGAGCCGGAGTAAACCTGTAAAAAATCCTCCAAAATATGAATTCAATAAAATACTATAAAAATAATCTCTTCATTGATCTAACACCAACAGTAAATATTCTCTATAATCCAAAAAATCAACATTTATCCAATTAACTTGATATAACAAATATTCCTCAACTTGAAATAAAACTCAACCTAAAGGAAAAATCTCATTATTACAAATCTCTCAATATCAACTAAGCATCAAAGATTTTATTCAACCTTCACCCAGAAGATAATAACAATTCTGAATTTTATTCCTTACTCCGTTCTAAGAAATTGAAAAAAAAATCATCAATTCCACCTAATCTCGAGTCTCTGAAGAGAATGAAAACAACATAGTAAGTTCACAACTCAATAAGTGGATGAATTCATACATTAAACACCTGTTTTAGAAAAAATTCAAATATTTCGATAAACGATAAGCAAATATAAGAACGATAGAGAATCATCAATGAACTCTAGTACTTAATGTAAATATTTAAGGAAACTAAAAAAATTCAGGAAATAGAAATAAGCAGGCTACGTCTCAATGCAGTCAACACTTCATACCCCGGTTGACTTGGTAAACCCCACAATTATTAAGTCCATGGTTCCGGAATGGTGAGACCCAAATTTAGGCTCTTAGCGCTAAAACAAAATCTCATAGAGGCACATTGAGCCATGTTTTAATAACTTGCTTATATGCGTCATATACCGGTAAACAAAGGTCAGTCGGGTCTAAGCAAGTCAAGTAAAGTAAGATCAGTCGGGTAAACAAAGATCAGTCAGGTCTAACAGATATAAAACTATTCAAACAATATATATTATATTAATAATTTAGCACCAAGTTGCTCCCTCTACTATTATCAATCAGTAAACAAAGATCAGTCGGGTCTAAGCAAGTCCAAAATTTTAATATTTCATGTCGTATCACATATGAACCATGATTATAAATTATTTTTCTATAAAAAATCTCAAAGAAGAGATGAATGAACATTGTATTAGGCTAAAAAAAGAAAACATCTATGACCATGAGAACAAGGACTAATATAGCAACAATTATCTTGTCCACCATGGCCATGGCTTCAAGCCACAAGTGCTTCTAAGCATAAAAGAAATATATACCCCTAATATATATATATATATATATATATATATATATATATATATATATATATATATATGGTTTGTGTGTGCAGCAGAACTATGACGGCAGGAAGAAGAGAGGTCGAACCGCGCGCGCGCACGAGAGAGAGAGTCAGTGCGAGAGAGAAGCCTAGGGTTTTCTCTATTTTTTTACTTTTGTGAGCGGCGGAACAGAGACAGGAAGGAGGAAGAAGAGGCTGATGGGAATCAAAGAAATGGGTTTTTGGATATTTATAAAGCCCTTTTTTAGCAATAGACCCTCTAACAAGCTTTGCATAAAAGCTCCTTTACTTTTCCTTATATATATCTAACCAAAAACTTAGAATTATTACATATTATCCCTCTTAACAGAAGTTTTGTCCTCAAAACCATGACATACCTGAGTCTTCAAATAAATTAGGATATTTTTCCTTCATCTCATCTTCGTGCTCCCAGGTAGCTTCTTCAGCTGAATGATTTTTCCATAAAACTTTCACTAGCTTAACAATTCTTGACCTTAACGCTTACTCTTTTTGGTCCAAAATTCTAACTGGATACTCTGAATATGTCAAATCTTCCTTGACCCCAAGAGGCTCATAATTCATACATGACTCAGATCAAGTACACACTTCCTCGGCATTGATACATGGAAAACATTATGAATTTTAGCCAACTCTAGAGGCAATGCAATTTTGTATGCTATAGCTCCAACTCTCTCCAAAATCTCAAAAGGTCTAATATATCTCGGACTCAACTTGCCATTTCTTCCAAATCTCATCACTCCCTTAGTACGTGATACTCTAAGAAAAATATGATCGCCGACTTCAAACTCTAACTTTCTTCTTCTATTATCAGCATAGCTCTTCCGCCTGCTTTGAGCTATACGAAGCCTCTCATGTTTCTATTGAATCTTCTCAGTAGTAATATGCACTATCTCAGGACCGAGTAGCCTTCTTTCTCCTACCTGATCCCAACAAATAGGTGATCTACATCTCCTACCATACAGTGCTTCATAAGGGGACATATCAATACTAGAGTGATAGTTATTGTTATATGCAAACTCCACCAAAGGAAAATGTTTTTCCCAGCTACCTTTCAAATTCAAACCACAAGCACGAAGCATATCCTCCAATGTCTGAATAGTCCTCTCCGATTGTCTGTCCATCTACGGATGATAAGATATGCTAAAACCCAATTGTGTGCCCAGAGCATTATTCAAACCTTGCCAAAATCTAGAACAAAATCTTGAATCTCTATCTGATATAATAATCACAGGTATCCCATGCAATCTCATGATCTCCTTAACATATAATTCAACAAGCTTCTCAAGAGAATGAGTAATTTTACAAGGCAAAAAATGAGCCGATTTAGTAAGCGGATCAATAATCACCCATATAGTGTCATTACCACTCTGACTCCTAGGAAAACCGGTCACAAAATCCATTGTTACCTCCTCCCACTTCCACACAGGAATTGGAAGAGGCTAAAGCAGTCCGCCAGTCTTCTGATGTTCAATCTTGACCTGTTGGCACACTAAGCATTTAGACACAAATTCTGCAATATCCAGCTTCATGTCATTCTTCCAAAATGTTTCTCGCAAATCTCTATACATCTTCGTGGAACCAGGATGAACTGTATATGCGGAACAGTGCGCCTCCTCTAAGACTTCTTTCTTCAACTTTGGGTCATTTGGTACACATAAGCAGCTTTTAAATCTCAAAGCTCCATCATGAACTGTAAAATCATGTTGAAGTTCCCGCTCCACATCTGCCTTAATTTTTACAAGAACTGGATCATCACTTTGTGCAACCACAAGCATGTCAATCAAAGTAGGCTGAATTTTAAGATGTGCAAACATCACTCCAGATCCTCAAAGTCGAACATCAATATCAAGTCTCCTCAAGTCCTCCAACATATGCTTCTGATTGTGATCAAAGTGGGAACACTAGCATAAGACTTCCTACTTAAAGCATCAGCTACCACATTCACCTTACCGGAATGATAATGAATATTAAGGTTATAATCCTTTATTAGCTCCAACCATCGACTTTGTCTCATATTTAACTCCTTAAGTGTGAAAATATATTTAAGGCTCTTATGATCTGTGTAGATGTCACAAGTCTCCCCGTACAAATAATACCGCCAAATCTTCAATGCAAAGATAACAGCAGCTAACTCCAAATCATGTGTTGGGTAGTTCTTTTCATAAGGTTTAAGTTGTCTGAATGCATATGCTACTATTTTCCCATGCTGCATAAGGACACAACCGAGGCTAATATGAGAAGCATCACTATATATCACAAATCCACCTGATCCAGAAGGAATCATGAGTATGGGTGTGGACACTAACTGATCCTTCAACTCCTGGTAGCTCTGCTCACACTTCTCAATCCACTAAAACTTGACACCTTTCTGAGTTAATCGAGTCAAAGGTGCTGCAATACGGGAAAATCCCTCGATAAACCTCCTATAGTACCCAGCCAATTCCAGGAAGCTTCGTATCTCGGTCACGGTGTTAGGTCTCTTGCAATCAACAATTGCTTCTATCTTTGAAAGATCCACTGACACCCCTTCTTTAGAAATAACATGCCCTAAGAATGAGACACTTTCCAACTAGAATTCACACTTTTTCAACTTTGCATACAATTTGTGTTCCAAAAGTACTTGCAAAATAGTTCTTAAGTGTTCTTCATGTTCCTCCCAGGTTCTAGAGTAGACCAAAATGTCATCAATAAAAAAACTACAAGCTGGTCGAAATAAGACTTGAATACCATATTCATCAAGTCCATGAAAGTAGTTAGGGCATTTGTCAATTCGAATGGCATCACCAAAAATTCATAGTGTCCATATCTTGTCCTAAATGCAGCCTTCGACACATCGTCAAGCTTAATCTTGAGTTGATGATAACCAGACCGAATGTCAATCTTCGAGAACACCTAAACGCCCTTCAGCTGATCAAATAAATCATCAATCCAAGCCAAATGATATTTGTTCTTCATGGTCACCCTGTTCAATTCTCGGTAATCTATACATAATCTCATGCTCTCATCTTTCTTCTTCATGAAAAGTACTGGAGCACCCAAAGGGGATACACTCGGCCTGATGAACCCGTTATCTAACAACTTCTGCAATTGAGTCTTCAACTCTCTTATTTCTGTTGGTGCCATTCGATAAGGTGCTTTTGAGATCAGCCCTATCCCTAGAATCAAATCAATAGTGAACTCAAGTGATAGTCCTGACAAGTCTTCAGGAAAAACTTTAGGGTATTCTCGGATAATTGGAATTTCATCCAAAATGACTTACTTCTTCTCGATACAAACTACACTAGCAAGATAACCCTGACAACCTTTTCTTAGTAGTCTACAAGCTCACATAGCTGAAATAACACATGGAGGTACACTAACACCTGTCCCCTCGAAACAAAACTCGGACTCTATAGGAATTCTGAATGAAACTCGCTTCTGAAAACAATCTAGAGATACATGATAAGTAGAGAGCCAATCCATACCAAGAAAAACATCAAAATGATGAATATCAAGTAACACAAGATTCGCAGGCATAGTTCTATCTCCCACTACGACCTCACATCCCTTAAAGATGTGATTAGTGATCATACAATCGTCGGATTGGGTGGAAGCTGATAGTTCAGATTCTAAAAATCCTAGAGTTCTACCCAACTTACTAGCAAAGTTATGAGATATAAATGAATGAGAAGAACCAGAATCAAATAACACATGTGCGGGCTGAGAGGAAATAATGAGTGCACCTGTAATAACGGAGTTAGATGCAAGAGCATCCTGCTTCATCAAAGCAAATACCCTCCCTCGTGCCTTAGATTTCTAACCATCACCCGATGTAAGCTTCACTTTTTGATCATCAATCTTGGGTCTCTTCTTTGTTGGACAATCTCTCATAATATGGCCCTGTTAGCCAAACTCAAAAAAACCTCAGAATAAAGAACAAACACGACCTTTGTAATTTTTTTCACATTTATAACACTGTCCATCATGCCTCTAAATAGGAGGACCTGTCCTGTGCACAAATTGCCCCGATCTCTGCATCGAAACTCCTAACCCTCGAAATGCTGGCTTCTTAAAAGGCCTAAAAGATGACTTGTCTTTCTAATTATTCTCATCCCTGATTCGCTTCTTCTGGTCCCAGTTTTTGTTTGGTTCATCTGTAATTTTTTCTCCCTTACTTGCTTTTTCAGCCATTTTTGCTCGCTCCACTGCCTCCTCAAAAGTCTTTGACATAACCACTGTAACCTTCTTATGGATTTCTAGCCTCAACCCATTCTCAAACATTTCTATCTTATCAAATTTTTCTGCAACTAGCTCAGATGCATATCGAGATAACTCACTAAACTTAGCTTCATATTCTTCCATTGTCATGTCACCCTGCTGCAAATCCATAACTTCCCTCTTCTTGCGAGATCAGACATACAAGAGAAAATATTTCTCCCTGAATAATTCAACAAATATTCTCTGAGGAATATCCTCTCCCTCGAGTGATAAACTGGCCTTCTTAGTTTCCCACCAGATCTCTGAATCTCCCTCCAGCATAAAGGTAGCATAAATAACTTTTTTCTCCTCTGAACATCCCAAGGCTCTGAAGTACTTCTCCATTTTCTTCAGTCATTCCTATGCCACCGTTGGATCAGAACTTCCCTGGAAAGATGATGGAGACATCTTCTTAAACTTTTCAAAGTAACTGTCAATAGGTTTAGTCTTCTTTTGCATATTTAGTGTTTTGCTCAGCTTCTCAGTTGCCTCAGACTACTTTTCAAGGATCTCCATTTGCCTCTCCATGAATCCACTCTGCATCTTAATAAAACGGGCGAGTCCTTCAACACCCCACTGAGCTTTGGTAACCCCTCTTGCAGTTCTAGCAGTACGAACAGTCATTCCACCATGAGTTCTGGGTCCTGATCTTTCCCTAGCATTCGCATCAGGAGCCTCATTTGTAATATTAGGGGACTCGATGTTTTGCCGATCTGCACTAGCATTTTCACTAACCGTAGTCCGGGGAGGCCTACTCGATTGGGGTATACTCAAAGGTAGCGTAACCCCTGCATTAGCATCGAGTCTCGGAGAAGAGCGCCTTGCTGCGACACTAGAGCCTCTCTTGCCACAAGCCATCTCAATCTAACATTACCAAAAACAAATATGTCCAGTACAAAATATTCATCGTATTAATTATTATTAAATTAATTCATAACATATTCATCACAAGAATAAGTAATCAAATAATATTTTTTTCATGAAATACACACACTGGACATACCTTAGACTACCCAGTCTAAGCCTTTTACCTTAAGACAACAAAACTAAAGAAATTACGCGATCCATGGTTCTAAGCTTATATACTCCTATACCCGAAATTTGATCTGATAGTATTCATATTGTCCTCGACCACACTTCAAAAATAAATTATCATATTCCATCATCATTATTATTTCCTCTAACTCTAACTAGGACCTATAGTCTAGGCTCTTATACCATTCTGTCATGACCCCAAATTCTAAACCTAAAAGGAATATTAGAATCGGACTAAACCTGTGAAAATCCTCCAAAATATGCATTTATTAAAATACCATCAAAATAATCTCTTCATTGATCTAACAACAATAATAAATATGCTCTATAATCCAAAAGGTCAACATTAATCCAATTAACTTGATATAACAAATATTCCTCGACTTGAAATAAAACTCGACTTAAAGGAAAAATCTCATTATTACAAAACTCTCAATATCAACTAAGCATCAAAGACTTTATTCAACCTTCACCTAGAAGATAATAACAATTCTAAATTTTATTGCTTGCTCCGTTCTAAGAATTTAAAAAAAAATCATCAATTCCACCTAATCCCGAATCTCTGAAAAGAATAAAAACAACACAGTGAGTTCATAACTCAATAAGTGGATAAATTCATACATTAAACACTAGTTTACAAAAATTCAAATATTTAAGGAAACTAAAAAATTTATGAAATGGAAATAAGCAGACTACGTCTCAATACGGTCAACACTTCATACTCCGGTTGACTCAGTAAACCCCATAATTATTAAGCCCGTGGTTTCGGGATGGTGAGACCTAAATTTGGACTCTTAGAGATAAAACAAAACCTCATAGAGGCACATTGAGCCATGTTTTAGTAACTTGCTTATATCCGTCATATACCAGTATATTGACCTAAGATGCATATGTTTTAATAAAATTAAACAAAGTTCATAAAACTAAATACATTGTACAAAAATGCCAAAGGCTAATCAATAGTGAAATCAATCAACCACATATACATCTCAACCTACTACTATATGAAAATATATAACAGTTGACAAAGAAAGTAAGCATAGGCTTATACCAAATATCCATGTGCGTCACCTCGGAATTAACATTTAACATGTGAGTAAATCACACAAAAGGATATATCCATCAGAAATAAATTAGCATATAATTAATATAATTTTATATGAAAAATACGCAGTGCACAATGCATGAATTCACCACTTACCTAAACCCGAAAAACTATCAGAATACCAATCACGATGTCTCCTCGAAGTCACTTGAAACTCCTAAAGAGTACATATAAAATAATCATCAATACAAGCCTCCTACTAAAAATTAACTCATATTAAACTATTCAAACAATATATATTATATTAATAATTTTGCACACCAACCTGCTCCCTCTATTGTTATCAATCAGTAAACAAAGATCAATCAAGTCTAAGCAAGTCCAAAATTTTAATATTTCATGTCCTATCACATATGGACAACCATGATTATATATTATTTTTCTATAAAAAAAATCTCAAAGAAGAGATGAATGAACATTGTATTAGGCTAAAAAAGAAAACATCTATGACCATGACAACAAGGACTAATATAGCAGCAATTAGCTTGTCCACCATGGTCATGGCTTCAATCCACAAGTGCTTCTAAGCATAAAAGAAATATATACCTTGATGATAATCACATTTTATTATAATTTTATACCCTCATTATCTATTTTTAATGAATAAATATACCACTAATAATTATTTTTATCTTTAATTATAGGTTAATGAAGAAATAATAAATAAATACCCAAAAGAATCCAACTTCCTTATTTTTGTAACCTTCTATTGAAGTCCAGAATCAAGCCGAATGGCCTGTAGAAGCCGAAGAAAATAAAAAAAAATCCAATATGAAGAAAAATTATATTCAAGATGGTTGGCTGCATAGAAATGACAATATCTCCCAATCTGAAAGGTGGAATTTAACATATAATATATGAAAATCATCTATCTCGATGAGACGAAGCCAACCGTGAAAGCAAAATTTTTATTGGAGCATCGATGCGGGCATAGATGCCTATATCGATGCTAAGTCGTCCAGAATTCATCAACAGCTGAAATTGCATACTTAGGGCTCAAGTTTGATCTAAATGCTCTCATTCACTGATGTTTACTATAAATAAGGATAGAGAGTAAGGGGTTGAGTGTGTGAAAATTTTTGTAACTCCATTTGAAGAGGAGGGCTACTCTTAGTTGAGAAAGCCTTCCAAATTTATAATTTTTGTTACAATTAATAAAATAATTTTTTCACCACTTTAAATTTTTTCCTCTTTGTTGGATGATGAAGATGGAGATGAAGATTAATTTGGAGGTTTGTTTTCTCTTTTATTGTTTATTAGTTTAGATTTATTTACATGTTTGTAGTTAGATTTTATTTTCTTGTTTAAATAGCCAAGAGGCTAGAACCCTCTTGCCTTAGATTTATTTCATGCTTATAGAGTAGATTTATTTTCTTATCTTTAACTCTTACAATTTATTTTATAGTTTAGATTTTATAATTTATTTTGTAGTTAGATTTTAATTTCTTACACTATTTACCTTGAGGCTAGAACCCTCTTGGGTTTAGTTTTCCTTTTTGTTCATTTTTTATTCGCCTTTAGGCTAGAACCCTCTAGGGAATTACCCTTTTCTAATAAGTGGATTCAATTCTAGATTACCCATATCTTTAATTTAACCTGCTATCTTTACTTTCTTAAATTTTATTTTTATTCTTGATTTTTATTTGTTTCTCAATTTTATTCATTCTTCTTTCTTGCCTTGTTGATCACATTTATTTTTACTCACATCCACCCTCAAACACATTGATTTACACTATCACTTTTTAGTTGCTTTTAATTTCTAGGGTTGCATTTCATATAGTTAGTAGGAATTCACCAAAGTGATTTGAGCATCTTGATTTGGCACACACCTAAAAATATTTTTAACGGCAAAACCCCATAATCAAGATAAGGTGAGGGATTTCATCACCCTTTTCTTAGTCCAAAAATTACTAATTCCTCACTACACCACCCAAGCCTAATAAAACTCATTAGACGTTGGCCCTGAGGATTCGAGCTCAATAAGGAACAAAGAATCCTTAAGTGAACCGGTTTAAATTTTTTTGGATTAGTTGGTGTCTAAGGTAAGGTTTAGGGCTTATGTAAAGCACTCTGTAAGGAACGAGGTACTTAATTGATCTCTGATCATCCTCTAGTATTATCCTTACCTGGTTGACTACCCGAGTAAAACTTTAATATTTTCACTTTAGAAGTTTTTGGTTAGGAGCTGATCTAGTTGAGTTAGGCTTAACCCTAGAGTTAGAGTGATTGAAAAATGATTGCTTTTAATTTGTTTTAGTTAGGATTTTCCTTTTTCTTCTCATAAAAAAACTAATTTTTTTAAAAAAAATTATAAAAAGAAGTTGTTTTGGGTGTATGCAACCGTGGATTAGGGATAATACTCATCGATTAATTCATTTTGAACAAATTCCAAAAATGACATATCCTAATTCACCCATTCTTCAAGATATGTGCTATCCCACTAGGAATGCAACCCCCTCTTGCATTTGGCTCCCCGAGGCAAATGGAATTAAGTTTGAGCTTTGACCGTAATATATCAACATGCTTCCAAAATTTCTAGGGAATGAAACTGAAGATGCATATATTTTTATCTCAAAATTTGAAGAAGTATGTATGATGATTAAAATAAGAGAATTAACTGAAGATACAGTCAAACTTAGATTTATTCCTTTTGCCCTCAAAGACAAAGCAAAAAAATGGATATATAGCTTACCCATAAATTCCATCACAACTTGGGAGGAATTTATCACCGTTTTTCTTAAGAAATTTTTTTCGATCCATAAAACGGTGAAGCTAAGAAATAGCATCATAAATTTTAAAATTGTCCCGGGAGAACCTTTTTGGAAGTATTTTGACCGATTTAAAGATCTTCTCATCTAATGTCCTCATCACGGTTTAGAAAAATGACGATTGTGTCAAATAATTTATGAGGGATTAGATTATTCTTCAAAAACTTCCTTAGAGTCAATGTGCCACGAGGATTTCATGAGCAAAAATGCTGATGAAGCTTGGGAGTTTTTAGAGAGTCTTTCTGAAAAAACCATGCAATGGGAACACTGTGATGACCGAGTGTCATCAGTTCCCCAACCCAAGTCCAGTGGTATTTCCTTAGAATCGAACATTGCATCTGAAGCTAAGATGGCCATAATCATGCGTAGGGTAGAAGCCTTAGAAATCATAGAAAGAGCCCCGACTCAAATCAATCATGTTTCAGCCTCAGGATGTCACAACTGTCTGTCACCATCTCATGTTTCAGAAGAATGTCTTCTCTTAGGAAATAATCAGCCATTAGGACAGGTCAACGCTACATTCCAACGTTACGCAAATAAACAATTCTCTCCAACCTACAACCCAGGTTGGAGAAATCACCCAAACTTTGCATGTAATCAGGGAACTCACTCCAGAACTCATAACTTCACTCTCTCTTCAAACCAACAATTTCCTAGGGGAAACACAGCTCCTTTCAATTCTTATCCATAATTTTAACAACCCAATCTATCGTATCAAAATCAGTCTCCTCTTCATCAAGCTGTAATTCAGACTCCTCACAATCCAGATCAGGATAAACATCTTAATATCTTAGAAAGGGGTTTGGAAACCATAATTAAGACCTCCACTCAAACCATGAATATGTTGACTCAAACGTCCAGCACTTTGAATTCCTTTATGCAATAAACTGGACAAATGCTCAACTCCAACACTCAAGCTATAGCTAGATTAGAATCCCAACTTGGTCAACTAGCTAGTGTTGTGAGTGAAAGAGAGAAAGGAAAATTTTCGAGTCAACTCGTGGTCAACCCTAAGGACACAGGATGTAATTTATCCTATGAAGCTCAAGTGAATGCAATCCATTCACTTCGATCAGGTAGACAGGTCGATAATTAAGTAAGAACTCCTCCAAGTCAAACTCTTGATCCAATACAAATTCCTTCTCCTTCTCCTTCTGATGAATCTATTCAACAATCACCCCCCTCAGATGACCAAGAACCTGAACCTGAACCTGAGCCTGCTTTTGATAGGCTTAGACCAGTTGCTCCTTTTCCAGATAGACTCAGGCCTAGGAAATACTCCCCTTAATAGGAGAAGATCCTAGAAACATTCAAGCAGGTTAAGGTCAATATTCCTCTCTTAGATGTAATTGAACAAATTCCATCTTATGCCAAATTTTTGAAAGAATTATGCACTAAGAAGAGGAGAATAAATGTTCCAAAGAAAGTCTTTTAGCCGCCAATATCAGTGATATGCTCTCAAACGCCATACCTTTGAAATGTAAGGATCCAGATTCTCCTATCATTTCATGTATCATTGGTAATACTCACATTGATAAGGCGCTTTTAGACTTACGGGCCAGTGTCAATTTACTTCATATTCAGTCTATCAGCAATTGGGTCTAGGTGTACTGAACCCAACCCGCTGCACTTTGCAGTTAGCTGATAAATCTATCAAGGTCTCTATGGGTGAGTTAGAGGATGTTCTGATTAAGGTTGAAGATTTTATTTTTTTTAGTAGATTTCGTAGTCTTGAAAACACAGCCCGTTTTTAATCCCAAAGGACAGACACCTGTCATCTTAGGACGACCATTCTTAGCCACTTCTAATGCTCTCATCAACTGTAGAACTGGTCAAATAAAGCTTCCCTTTGGGAATTTGATTGCTGATCTCAACATTTTCAATCCAGAGGACCAACCAAATAATCAGCTTCTAGAAATAAATTACATTCAGAAAAGATCAAAAGAAGAAGAAGAAGAAGAAAAAGAAGAGTCTGATTTGAGTTTTGAGGAAATTTTGGTCAGGAGTTAGAAATTTTAGAAATAGCAGGTCAGGTCTTTGAGAATAAAAAACTGTGTTAAACATTTGCTGCTTTGAATTAAATTTTAAAGAACTCTTTCTTGATGAATTTAGATTCTTGGAGAATAATCAACAACCAAATTTTCAGAACACAACCATAAATCTTGGGGTTGAGGAAAATGCTACAGAAAAATTGGTTGTTAGAAAATAAAAGTTCACAGTACAAGAGTCTAAGTTCATTAAAAAATACAAAATGCATGACACCAATAATATCTACCTTACTTTGTTGTAAGAATTACTGAACACCCTGAAATGCTTGGAATTTTACATTATTGATTATATCATTCTGAATTTATTTAAAATCTGGGGAAGAATTTTCAACAATAAGGTAGGATTCAATGTAGAATACGAGCTCTTCATGTTGAACACTTTATGCTACATTGTTTGTTTTATTTATTTCAGAATAACAAAAAGAATTTATTCTTCTCTCATTTGAGAGTTTCATGTTCAGTTGTAAAAAAAAAGAAGAAAAAAAGAATAAATTTCTGATTCTATCCTCCTCAGACCAAAGGTAATTGCAGATTTTTATCAGCCGACCAAATGTAAGTGCTTTACTTCTTATCTGTTTTACTTTGTGCATCATAGAGTTTACATTGAGGATAATGTAAAATTTAGGTGTGGGAGTGGGAATTAGTTTTTTTCTCTTTATTTTACATTTTTAGTTGTATTTTTGTCATTTTTTCCTTTTTTCTAAAAAAATTATCGTCACTTGCCAAATTGATAGAGTTATGTAATAATTAATTTATTTGATAAATTTTAAATTTTCTAATCTCTAGTTTGTTATTTACTCAAGTTTACCTTTTATGATAACTCTAAATAAATTTCTTAAGAACTGATTTTCAAACTTAGATTTTTATTTAAAATAATGGAATTTATGCATGCTTAGATTAGAGTTAAAAATATTTTTTTAAAGTGTCTTGACTTACATATTTTTCAGAATATATATACATATACATATTAAAAAATTACAAAAGAAGAGTGTGAAAAATGGGCACCAAAAGAAGAAGAAAAAAGAAAGAAAAAACTTTTAAATTCAAGGTGATTCTATTATAAAGCCTAAGCTGACCGAGTAATTAAGCCCAAGGAGTATTTCCATACTTAATGACCTAAGTCCAATTCGGTTGGGATCCATTGGCCCAAAACTCGTTAAATGGCCGTTTAGAAAACTCGTTAAAGTAGAAAAAATCACCAAGGAAGAAAGAGTCAAAAATAATAATATAAAAAATAAAAATACTAATAAATGTTTTATATATATAGTTATATTTGTATATATGGTCTTGGAAAATATTTTAGATCAAGCAACTTGAATATTATTTTAAACAAAGAGTTAGCATGTTCTTTTCAAAACTTTTAAATTAAATTTCTAAGTTTAGCTTGGTTTTGTGTTGCTATAATGAGAAGATTTTCTAGAAAATTTACCTTAGAGTTATATATGAAAATGTTTTTGTGAGTAATAACTAGTTTCAATTATCAAGTAAATTTATTTATTTACTAACTTCTTTAATTTGGCAAGATGACCGAATTTTATGGGTATTTATTTACTAACTCTCATTCACTGATGTTTACTATAAATAAGGGTAGAGAGTGAAGGGTTGAGGATGTGAAAATTTTTGTAACTCTATTTGGAGAGGAGGGTTACTCTTAATTGAGAAGGCTTTCCAAATTTATAACTTTTGTTACAATTAATAAAATAATTTTTTCACCACTTTAATTTTTTTTCTCTTTGTTGGATGATAAAGATGGAGATGAAGATTAATTTGAAGGTTTGTTTTCTCTTTTATTTCTCTTTTATTGTTTATTAGTTTAGATTTATTTACATGCTTGTAGTTAGATTTTATTTACTTGTTTAAATAGCCAAGAGGCTAGAACCCTCTTGCCTTAGATTTATTTCATACTTATAGATTAGATTTATTTCATGCTTATAGAGTAGATTTATTTTCTTATCTTTAATTCTTACAATTTATTTTATAGTTTAGATTTTACAATTTATTTTGTAGTTAGATTTTAATTTCTTGCACTATTCACCTTGAGGCTAGAACCCTCTTGGGTTTAGTTTTCCTTTTTGTTTATTTTTATTTTCTTTGATTCGCCTTCAGGCTAGAACCCTCTAGGGAATCACCATTTTCTAAGAAGTGGATTCAATTCTAGATTACCCATATCTTTAATTGAATCCGCCATATTTACTTTCTTGAATTTTATTTTCATTCTTGATTTTTATTTGTTTCTCGATTTTATTCTTTCTTCTTTCTTGCCTTGTTGATCACATTTATTTTTACTCACATCCACTCTCAAACACATTGATTTACACACTAT
>BQKN01000613.1:5686-17813 GCA_022839385.1 Asparagus kiusianus
AATGCCAGTCAATGCGTTGCGACCAGAAGTCAACGTTTGACGATTCGGAACCCTAGGGTTAACGCCGGTCAACGTGTAACCCTAGGTTAACGTCATTCAACGCGTTGAGTCAACGTTCGACGATTCGAAATCCTAGGGTCAACGCCGGTCAACGCGTAACCCTAGGTCAATGCCAGTCAACGCGTTGCGACCAAAAGTCAACGTTTGACGATTCGAAATCCTAGGATCAACGCCGATCAACACGTAACCCTAGGTCAACGCCAGTCAACGCGTTGTGACCAAAAGTCAACGTTTGACGATTCGAAATCCTAGGATCAACGCCGGTCAACGCGTAACCCTAGGTCAACGCTAGTCAATGCGTTGCGACCAGAAGTCAACGTTCGACGATTCGAAACCCTAGGGTCAGCGACGGTCAACGCGTAACCCTAGGTCAACGCCATTCAACGCGTTGCGACCAAAGTCAACGTTCGACGATTTGAAATCCTAGGGTCAACGCTGGTCAACGCGTAACCCTAGGTCAACGCCAGCCAACGCGTTGCGACCAAACGTCAACGTTTGACGATTCGAAACCCTAGGGTCAACGCCGGTCAACGCGTAACCCTAGGTCAACGCCATTTAATGCATTGCGTCAACATTCGACGATTCGAAACCCTAGGGTCAACGCCGGTCAACGCGTAATCCTAGGTCAACGCCATTCAATGCGTTGCGACCGGAAGTTAACGTTCGACGATTCGGAACTCTAGGGTCAACGCCGGTCAACGCGTAACCCTAGGTTAACGCCATTCAACGCGTTGCGTCAACGTTCGACGATTCGAAACCCTAGGGTCAGCGACGGTCAACGCGTAACCCTAGGTCAACGCCATTCAGCGCGTTGCGATAACACTCAACGTCGAAACCCTAAGGTCAACGCCAGTCAACGCGTTGCGACAAAAAGTCAACATACGGCGATCTGAAGTCCTAAGCCAGCACGACGTGACAAAGATAGTCAGTTTGAAGCCAACTCAATGACATGAGCCAAACTCAACTCACTGGTGGTAAACTCGAGACTCCGACGACGGCCGGGCGATAAACGCAGCGCCGAAAGAACTTCGGTTATTCGTCAAAGCATCGAATAAACCGAAAAAATCGAAGGAGCCAAGAGTTGAAGCTAACCATAGGTCCTTTATGCCGACTAAAGGCTGGATCAATCACATCCAAAGTATTCCAGCCTCTTCTATAAAAAACGAGGCCGGAACGCTTTGGAGGGGGTATCTGTAGGCATCGAAAATTACCTATAGGTCTCCACGAACAGCTCAGTGTTAAGGAACGATAATGAACGTCACTATCTGGTTCACAGGAGTTCGATTGACGTCGATAAACGCTTGAAGTAAATCGACGAACTACATGAGCTGATAGAATTTCGGAATAACGAAGGCATGGGCTAATCGGGAGCTCTGCGATGTTTACAAAAGGAACAACATCCTTCGTGTCTCGTTCATTCTACAGATGATCCAACCATTGGAGCTGATAGAACTCTTCGTCAGAATTCCAACGCATTTGAAATTACTTAAATCCGAGTTTGGATGAAGAAGTTACGACAAACGCACAACGGAGCGTCTCAGGTTGAACTGGGACACCCGGGGTGTCTCGGAAAAGTCAAAACACCTCAAGGGTGTCTAGGCTTTTCCTAGACACCCCAGAGGTGTCTAGGCTTTGCCTAGACACCCCAAGGGTGTCTAGGCTTTGCCTAGACACCCCAGAGACGTTCCATGGTCCCTCATGCCTATAAATAGTAGCCTTAGGCCTCACTTTTGGGGGATCTGGGATTTTGGGAGAATTGGCGAAGCCCTGCTGCAGTGAAGAGTGATCGAGCACCTCAACACAGGAGAGTTCTTCATCAGATCTTCATCACCCCATCCGTTCCTTAGCATTACCCTTCGCCGGTAATACTAAGAAGAGCAAATATCTCGCTTTATCCGAGATAGGCGCTTCAAGCTTCTAGATCTCCTCGCGGATCGACGAAGCTCTGCCCGATTTTCTCGGATAAGATCTGACTGCCAGGTGGTCCACGGATATCGACGTCCCCGTCATAGGCTAAAGACCCACGCAAGCAAGAGACCGCAAAACAGGATCTTGTGTTTATTTTCGAAAAGTTGTAATCTTTATTTTCGTTATTTGAATTTCATTTGTAACGTTTGAAGTTTATTAATGGAATCAATGATGAAGGCAACTTTTTCCGAAAGTAGTAGGCGTGTCAAAAAAATATCGCTAAAGATCATAATTTTGAGCTGCTTTTATCTTATAATTTTTAAGTAGCATTAAATATGCATACATTATTAAAATTTAATGTCAATGGAGCTCGAGATATTATTTCTTGAAGAAACAAGGATATATGTTTAAACCAGTTTGTAAATGGATTGAGTAAATTATAAGAAGAGAAGTCTATTATGGCTACCTATAATCCAGTAAACTATGGGAAAATAGGTCTATTTGGTACTTTCTCTATTCTTCTTACTCATGGCTTGCTACAAAACACTTGTGCAGGAACTCATCTGCTACATTTAGGTTTACCATATGTTTGTAGATTTTACTTTCCTTAATAGAATGAATAATTAGAAAAAGGTATTCCATTGATAAAGTAGCCAGGATATACTATGTTTGATGGAGGAAGAAGAAATAAGCTGAAAGATTCTATTATTGAAGCATAAGCCCACATATTTGTGTCAGGGTTATGTGTGTAGTGTATCACATTACATTTTATTTTATGCTTTTACACAGTTTTCTTGTGGAAAGGTGGATGAGTTCTTTGGTGGTTTCAGGTAATAGACAAATCTTTTGGTTTCGATACTGCTGTTGAAGAAGCACAGAGGGCCATAAATGCTGCGCATGTCAAAGTTGAAAGTGTAGAAAATGGTGTTGGTATTGTAAAGCTCATGGGCCGCTACAGCGGTAAGCTGGCATTTTTGACGTTTTCCATTATTACAACAATATCTCTCTTTTAAATGCTTCTTTAAATCTTGTTTTCTTTCACTTTGAAGTTGAAAACTCAGTGTCCATCAATCTAATGCTGGGGCAATTCTTGTATTTGCTGCAGGGTTTATTGCCATGTATGCTACTTTGGCGAGTAGAGATGTGGTAATACCTCCATCAAACTACTTAAAAAAATGCAGAAATTTAATTCGACATGCTTTTCAGGAAACCTCTATCTTTCAGCTGCGGTTGGTACTATGAAAGAATTATTAGTTATTACTCTGCATTAAGTGTTCAATGACAAAATTAAAAGCTTAGTGGAAATAAAAACCCACAGACATGACTGTATTATGCATGCATGTGGAAATACCTACATAATATGTTTATGCATAAACACTAGCGGTGATGATATGTGCTACCTGCAGATCCATTAGTTACCACAAATTGTATGCACATTCATAGGCCTCAACTCCTTTGGAGGTTTAACAGAGCGCATATCATCAAACCCCCATGCACCCACATGGAGCACAATCGCAAATACTAATACAAGCCCAACATTATCTCCAAGTTACAATCTTCAGTAGGAATTATTTTCCTATGCTTTTTTATCAGCAAGTTCACACTTTGCTTAACTATTTATGTTAATTCTAGAACTTCTTAGTTATATTCTGCAACAGGATTGTTGTTTGATTCCGGAATCCCCATTTTATCTGGAAGGCCCCGGTGGTCTTTATGAGTTTGTTGAACAACGACTTAAAGAAAACGGTCACATAGTTATTGTGGTGGCAGAAGGAGCAGGACAGGACCATGTAGCTCAACATGTGGGCATCATCAATGAAAAGGACGAATCTGGAAATCGCCTTCTTCTGGATATTGGTCTATGGCTATCTCAAAAGATAAAGATCTGTGCTAGGTATAGTCGCTAAAGTTATATTTTATTGCTGTTTAATAGAAGTTGCAGAATTAGTGAATCTTATCAGGTTTACTGCTGTTTCCAAATAAATCATATGGGTTTTATTAGTTTATATCTGGAAAACCACTATCATTTTCAGCTAATAATGCTTGAATATCCTTGTTCAGTCTTTTAATAAATTTTATTATGATATAAGTTTTAATTTTCTTATAAGCAAATCAGCTATAATACTATATTTTTTTCCTTACTGAAGTTAACCATCAAATTTGCAGGATCATTTCACAAGGGACAGGAAATTACCAGTATATCTCAAGTATATAGGTAGTTCTAGCACCCTCTTACTAACCACTGCTTGCCTGGAATTGCATAATTTGAATAATATGTAGAACTATATTTTCATTACTTAAAAGAGGCTTATTCCTGGTGGTTTCCACTTCAATGTTTGGTACCAGAAGTTTATATTCTTTTTGCTAAAGTGGAACATTATCTTCGTTAGTAAGAAGAATAAAGTCAATGCTTTCTAGCATTGTAAAAGGACTGTACAATTGGGAATATTCTTTCTTCTTCGACTACATATGCACTTTTGAAGGTAGTACCTTTCATCAGTTAATGGTGTTTGAAGATAATATTCGATAAACTTGTCAGACACAGTTCCCGGAGGTGGCAGGGGGAATTTGAGTCCAAAAAGATAAAGCTTCTTTCTTTGAAATTGTTTGATTGTGGATGGGCCTATCTCTATTTTGTTGTTTTTATTTTTGAATAATCATTATTCTTCAACCTGAGGCAGTATAAGATGACAGTATGCGGTTTCTTATTAAGGATTGTAATCACCTTACAGTAGATCATCATTCATGGTCAAAATGGAATGTGACCCTTGTTAGGAGAAATATGGATCAGTTCCGTGCATAATTATTTTTCACATCAAAGGTGTTCTTGCTTGATAATATGGACACTTTTAGATCTGGTCGTATTCATTATTTTATACTTATCTGCATTTGTCTCCTTGTGAAGCCTGTAGGTTTTGCCATGATCGATGCGGAGATTCATTTTTGTTTTGTTATGTTGTGCACTCCACTGCATATACTTTCTTCTTGCCGCGGCTAACTTCTATTACTACCTTGGCTATCATATTGTGAAGCAGATCAGTGGTATGAAATAATTAATAGCGGCGATGAGTCTAAAAAATCAGTGATAGGAAGAGAAATGAGAAAGAGATGGAAGATTGTAGGTGTTGAAAGAAGGTAATATGTGAATAACCCTTTACTTTTTAACCCTTCACTTTTCACACGCACTGCCAAATCTCTGAAGCCCAAGTGTTCGCTATCCTTTTTATTTCTTTATTTATGTTCTACAAATAATTTAAAAAGTGAAGGTATGGTGAAGGTGAAAGTTCCACCAAGTACAAATGAAGATATAGACCTGGAAAAAGTGAAATATGAGCTTTGAACATTGCGATGAGAATATAAATGAGAAAGAGATAGAAGATGACAAAGTAATAACATGAGTTGTAATTTTCATAGCATTCATGTTTTTTAATTAGTGTTGGTAGCTCCAATTGTGAGTTTCAGACAATGGCAATGGAGGCTTTGGTGACATTCAACAAAGAATGCTATGCCTTGGATTTGTATCGAGGATTTGTTGACATTCAACAAAGTCTGCCGCAGGTACAGTCCAGCATCCTTTTTACATGCTCTAACCGCATAACAATCGAAGAGGAAAATTATACAGAAACGAGGATATATATTTTCCGCAGTCTACTTATTGAAGTAATGATGCTTATTGATGCAGGATTCTTCAAGCACCATTTTCTGTATTATATATATCTCAAAACAATGTAGATGTTTCCTTTGAAAAGGACCCGAACATCTAGTCTTTAGAACTGCATTATAATGCCTGTAATACGTCCTTATTGCCATTTTCTTCTGATGGAGTTTATGACAAACAACAGATCACTTCTACCTTAGTTCCAAAAAAAATAACTGCAGTAAGGAAGCCATCATCAGAAAACAAAAAACATGGAAAGTTAAAGGCTTTACTAGGTAGGAAATTGGGATAAAATATCTTTAAACAAGATTTAATTGACTGATTGTTAAAGTGTTGCATTTTTTTTCCTTTTAATCTTGCAGGTTGATAGTCGCTGCAACAGAAATGGATGTGGAGAGTATAATTGAAGATTTACTACCAATTTTATCATATTATGCACCTTTTGCAATTTATCATAAATACCTTCAGGTGTGTTATGTTAACCTCAAGTTGGTAACTACAATCTTCTTTTGCTATAGGTTCAGAAAATTGCACGATCTAAATAAAATGAATGTCTGCAATGACAATACACCATTGTTTTTCAAATGTGAATACTCGTAGCAAATTGCATTTTAACATTTTGATGGGTTCAAGTACCACTAAAATAGTGTTGAGGCTTCTATGGAGTTTGTAGATTAAAATAGATAGGACTTATCCATGGACAGTTTCCAATTTATATCCAGTGCACATATTTGTTTGATAATTTAGATAATATGTGGACAAACTACAAGTACAGCTACAATTAAAGATTATTTGTTCAATAAAATTTATAACTGTGGACCAAATTAGTAACCTTGGAATTTGATTGTCATAAATGTATTGATTTCTTTTGGTGTTACTCTTTTTTATGCATTACGGAACATGATTTACCAGTACAAAACTTAATATTGAAAGTGCTAATGTTTATCAGTAATTTAGCTGAACATTTTTAATTTAGTTGATTATCAAGAAAATATCCAAACATATATTGGTTCTTTGTTATATTGGAGCTTTGTCCTATGATATTTATATAGGACATTGAAGCATTTGGAGCAGGTTAAGGACTTCACTCCATGTGAGAGCAGCATCTAAACGTTGATGGGAAGATTCACAAGAGCCTAAATATTCCTCCTAAGGACATGTTCTACTTTGGTATTGCATTGGACCTTAAGCCTCCTGCATCTGATGTTGCTCCTATCAATGTACTACATTCAGATTTTTATGAATGGTCTGTCCTTTCCCTTTATTATTTCCCTTTCTTATTTCATATGCCTAAGGTTATCTGAAATGGTGGGATCTATTAAGTTTTAAATTTATTCAAGTACTTGTATGGCCTAAACTTTTTTCAAGTCCAAGTTAGATAAAAACTATAGTGTTTAATATGAATTTAATCATCTTCCCGTCTTTTTTTAAAAAAAAAATTAAGGCAAGGTGACCTATTATTTGAAATTATATTAAAATATAAAAAATTTACAAGATCGATGCAAACATAACTTAAAAAGTCACATATACAAAAGTTTATATAACAGTTATAACAAGATAGGGAGCGAACAAATCGTCGTAGTCACTCACCACAAGCTAGGATATAACATTTGATAGTTCCCCCAGACATGGGATTTTGAAGCCTTCGAACAAAAGCATCACCTGAACATCAGCCATCATAATACTTTACAGAATAAAACCAAATAAAGCAAAAAATTTAAAAATTTAAAAAAATAAAGAAAATAAGAAGAATAAGAATAAGAAGCAAGGATTAAATAGTATTGGCAGCCACTAAACCTTCTTCACCCTTTCTACAATTACCAATTACTTTTTGGTTTTCCAACTTAACTTCAAAGAGCCATGATGTAGAAGTCTCTCATTTACTACCAAATAAACTAAAAAAAGGCAAACAATTAGTAATCATTTTTGAGCTTGCGCCCTTAACTTCGAAGAGTATGATTCTGGACATTTTCCCCAATTATAGACACATTATTAAGCAAATTATGGGATTTATAAAATACATTCTACTACTATAGAAAAAATGAAACTAAGTCAATAAACTATTCAATTAATTAATTCTTCATCATTAAATGCATGTATTTTTTGTGCTTTTTTATTTATGAACTAATAACATTTATATATAAATCTAATCGGTATTGTTTAAATTATAATGATGAAAGTGCAGCAAGGGCTCGATTGGCTTGGCCACATGCTTCGGCTTTTGAACAATCTTCTGGAAAGCAGACTTTCGAAATACTATTGAATAAAGCACATTCTTAAAGAAAGCGACGGCTAACCTCTAACGTTGTATTACTCGTCTCAAATGTAACATTAATCATTCAGTTTAGTAGCTTTAGTGAGTCATTGATGTTGTGCGCGGCGCGGAAGCCAAACAAACAACCAACTATGATGCTTTGAGAAACCAAACCAATGAACGCCGAGAGAAAGACCAAACAAAACACAAACACCAAAGTTTTACGTGGTTCGGCGAGATGCCTACGTCCACGGGGCAAGAAAGGGGGTGAGTTTTCACTAATAGAGAAGGAGAGTACAAATTGAGATTACAAATCGCTCACACGAACCAACTAATCTCACCAACAAATCTCTCAATCTCTCAACCAATAACCCTAACAAATAGCTCAGAAAGATCTCTCTTTTCTATGCTCCAAAACCCCCAAAACTCTCCTCAAAAAACCCTCAATTCGTATTGGTATTTATACCAAAACAGAATCCCAAACAGACTGCAAATAGGAGTCCAGATTTTCCATAAAACCCGTCATAAGTCGACTTATCAGTCTGTATAAGTCGACTTGGCAGAGCGAAAAACAGCAACTGGAGAAGAGATTGTAAGTCGACTTATAGAACCTGATAAGTCGACTTACCATAAGTCGACTTACAGTCGACTTAGCATAAGTCGACTTGCCTCTGTGCATGAGTCGACTTATGACACCAAATCAGCTTTTTCAAGTTCTTCTCCACAATTGAGTGAAACATTTGTACTGAGAGCATGACTCATAATGCATGTATAATGTTTGGACAATTACATCACAGTGAAAGAAACTGCATAAATACATAGGGAAAAAATTCATTGTTGGTAGATGTCGGCTTTTTGCCTTCTTAACTTGTAATTATTTTACATTCTTATAAGTTTCTCTCAAACGGTCAAATGTGTTCCATTAAATGTAAATCTAATCGGTAATGTTTTTTCCAACGAAAATTCACTTATGACAAATAAATGTGAGCCCTTAACCAGCTTACAAATTTGCATTGCCCCTACCAATCAATCAATAAATATAATTTAATTATTCAAAGGTTGATTGATTAGATTATGTCTATATGTTTTATCCATTACTTACATTCCATAATTTTATAACAAAACATTATAAATAAAATTATAAATTTAAAACACAAAAATAAAAATTTACCACGTGCAATCCAACTAGTCTAATAAAACATGAAAGTTTGGTCAAAAGCCATATTGTTCGGATTCTTCTGAGCCTTCCCTTTGCGAGTACAACACGTATCAAATTCTATAAGAAAAAAGAGAGGCTGTAGTACCATCTCAAAATTTTCTAAAAATTTATATTTTCGCAAAGAACAGAGAGCATAAGACGGATTCACATAGGGTGGGCCCATATTTGACCAAGTCTCCAGCTCTCTCTTATGTGAAATGGAATCAAAGTCTTTCATTTATTTAACACGTAATAAAATAAGCGTCCCCTTCATTATTTGAACACGGGAACCTTCCTCCAAACTATAATAATCGCTTCAATGACAACGTATGTCTAACTAATAACGTACGCCATTAATCAACACAATTTCATGTTATCTGACTTCAGACTGCACAGCTGACTTAAGCGTGTTTGGGGGATTAGTCTTAAAGCTTCGCTGGTAAGTCAGTTACATATTTGGAAAGGTCAGATCTAGTAGTAAAGGAGGAGTAAATTAGGAATTTTAGAAAAACATCATGGATACAATGGTCTTTTGTTAGTTATATCTAGCTTATTTAGCAGCAGTTTTGCATACGTGAAAGCTAGCTTATAAGCCAATTCGTTCCGAAAAAAATAAACCCCCAAGACAAAACTTCAGCCTTACTGCAATTTACTGGTGAACTGACATGCATTTTTCACTTGAACATCAAAGACCAAACACAATAAGAGTAAAAAAAGATTTATATGAATTTCTCTTATTAATCAAAATGAGAAAGTATTACAGCCAAAAGCAGCTTAGACTAAACACAGTCTGCTTGATAGGAGAAGTCAGTAAATAGTATCATCCCTAAACAAAATCTGTAAAAAAGAGCTAAGAAAATCTATTTATGAACGAACCGCAAGTTCAACCAAAAAAAAGCACTTGCGGGGAAGTAATTTATATTATTCTGAAAATCATACTATTTGTCATCATTTTATTCTGAGAATGCCGTGATTTACCCCTTCAAACGAAATGCTTCAATTGAATTATCATTACACTGATATCATCATTAGAGCCTCGACTAGCAGAGAGATCAGCAAGTTTCTTGCAAGCAGAAAGTTGCGACGAACTTTGAGAATCTATGCACAAGGGTCGGGCTATATCTACAGCCTCCTGGTTGCTAACCTGGAAAGTTTAAGAGGAGAGAACAATGTCATATCTCCACTCAATGCTTATATACATAAAGCAATCCAGAATTTAGAGCTGAAGACTCACCTTATCCCATAATCCATCAGAGGCAAGAATTAAGAACTCGAATTCAGGTTTAATTGTAAGTATTCTTGTTTCTGGGTTTGGCACAACCCATTGCTTTAGATGTGAATCCCCAATTCCTCTTGAAACAGCTAGGGTGCCTTGCAATCTCCACAATCCTCTGGCAAAATCAACAAAGCCACCCTGCACATCGTTGATATCACCTTTAGATACACATTGATTTAAATAAAAAATTAATAAATAATCAACATTGCTAATATGTTATTATTCTCTTCAATTTTCATTCAAAAGAGCCCAGCGATCTAGCTATAGAATTAATTTGCATTTCAATCAACATACATATCAGTAACTAAACTTTTCGCTATCATTCAATTTCAAGTTAATACATTTCTGTGAAATATGAACAATGCAGGTAAGGTGATTTCCACAGGAAAAATTTATGCACAACTCTCACCGCAAATATAGTCACACTTCTCTTAAAATTTCGTTAATTTCCCATTAAAAAGAGCCCCCTAAATCTAGCGACAAACTAACTTTCTGAGCAAGCATGCGCACAAGTATTATATCTATGAGAAATGCCCAGTGCAACGAGAGTATTTTTATGACTAACAAGGCAAGTCCACTTACGAGGCTCTCGATTCTTTCTCTTTCATCATCTCTCGATGGCCTGTGATCAGAAGTGAGGGCCTCAGCAGCACCTGAAACACTCAAAACAGCTCGGCAATCACCAGCATTGGAGACAACAAGATCACCCTTCTTTACGAAAGCAGTGACACAGCAAGATCCACTTAAAGCTTCTTGCTTCAAGAACTCTGAATCAGTCTTCGCATATCCATCGGCAACTGCCTTTTCTATGTCCCCTTCTTCCCTCATCACTTCAGATATAATGTTCTTCCCCATGTTTTTGGAGGCGAATTCTGCAGCTTGGGTACCTCCATGGCCATCAAAAATGCCAAAGAAAGCCTGAAAAGAGAAATCCAAGTCGTTATTTTAAAGAATAATATGCAAAATTGTAAAATTCCAACTTCTAAAAAGATCAACGCACATCCCAATTGTAAAATTAATATCAGATGACTCCGATTGTAAAAATCCGATCTTTCACAGGCGTTCAACTATCAGACGCTACAAATTTGAGATGACTACAACGGTTTAAAAAAAAAGTCCACCCTTCACAGACATTCAATTATTCACCACTTCCAATTTTCTAACCTACGCCCTAATTTTCCAAAAAAAATTGTATTTACTTGTAAAAATCCCACTTTGAATACAGAAATCACAATATATTTAGGGAAATTTTAAATTTTTATTAAACTTCTTATAAAATACAAACAAATAAAAGTTGAAGGGAAAATTACCAACTGGGGATCTCCGTCGACATCTAGGTCAGCCTTGAACCGATCCTCCATCTCCAACCTCTTCCTCCCCCTCTTACAATAAACTGAACACCTCGCGCCATCCATCTCAACCTCCTTCCGACCATCCGATCCAATCGGCACGAAGTTCAAAGCATCCATCATCGGGATATCGATCCTCGCCGGCCTTTTCCGCTTTAAAGGCGGCCCCGAACCGTTCGCCGACGAACAATTCGGCGAAGGCGACGGGGACGGCGGCGTTGGAGACGGCGAGGACTTGAAGAGGACGCTGGGGCCGCGGTTGAATCGCGAGGACTTGAAGGGGGATTTGATGGGCGACGGGGAGGAAGGGGAGGCTAGGGTTAGGGTTTCGGGGGAGTTGGTCTTGCACGTGAGAGGGAGGCGGTGGTGAGAAGGGGAGAAGGTCGACGCCGGCGAGCTCGCCGCGATCGCAACGGAGCAAGAC
>BQKN01000613.1:17913-37283 GCA_022839385.1 Asparagus kiusianus
TAGTTTCTGATTTGTGCGTCTTTTTTTTTTTTTTTTTTTTTGTTTCCTTTGTTTCTTTTGGACCGTTTGACAGGAGGGGCTTATATACCGTGCGGTGGTGGTTATGATGTTTCGCGTGAACTCATTTAGGGGCAGGGAAGAGGTTTGGGGAGAATATTTAATAGACCCCTTGTAATGAATTAATTGACTTTTGTGTCTCGAGACAACGTCGAACGAACATAAACCTAAAACCCTGTTTTATGGTATTGAATGGACATTAAGGTAATATCGATCATTAGACTTATATATAAATCTTTAAATTCAATGATTTAAAAGTTTATACATTTTTGTACACAGTTTAATGTCATGGACATAGATATAGGGCATTAATTGTATTCATGATGGACGCACTAGGGTTTGGAAGTCATAGGTTCAATTTTGTATATGTGCGAATTGATTGAAAAAAAATAAAAAACTATATAACTGACTATGCTCTTTAATTGTATGGTGGGGTAAAAAGAGAATGATCCTTAGATTAACGCACTAATATCTAAACGTCTCCTATTTTGCGCTTATCGAACAGCTCTCTTCCTTATCACACCACAACTCTAACGTACCATGGAAACCAGAATTTTTCGGGCACGGATTAGTATTGAAGGAAAAACAAAAATTGACACACATTGAAATCTAGTAATTATAAGATAAATCTCTCATAATAGCATAATATTTATAACTAAATATTGTTACGGTTTTTCTATAGAGTGCCCAATGGCATTCTATAGAAAAACCGATATTGTTATACCCCAACATCTCGCAGGCAAAAATCTCTTGTATTCGAATAAAGAGCTTTTCTTTTTGGATCTAAAATTCTTCGGATCAACAAAAGTATAAGTTGACACGTGTCATATGCTTTGGGGATTCCAACAAAGATTACTACTACCATAGAGTCAGAGCACTGGGAGTCGCGTGTTGCAACAGCGTGAGTGGCTCTCTTTGTCAACATGCCACTATCCGACAACGACGCGAATCCCATCTCCATTTCAAAACACGAAACAGCATTGTTGACTGTATATTATCATGGACGTTTCTATTAGGTGACGTGCCCTTTTCATGTTCCTTTTTATGCTGTTTCGTGTTTTTGAGTGACTAGTCAAATGAGGAGTTGAACGTTGGGGATTCCTTTGCTGGCTGCAGCTTGGAACATTAGCTGGATAAAAGTAGCCGTTGAAGAAGCGTAACGTTAATTGATGTTGGTCATCTTTTTTTTCCTAAGGGGGTTAAGGGGAAAATAAATATTGAGTAAATAAATAAGGAAGAAAAGGGGCCGAAAGAAAGAAAAATTCTTCCTTCATCTCCTAAATTCAAACCCGTGGGAAAATATAGTCTTATAGATAGATAGAAGTCCCAATATCACTCTTAGTTGTTGGTAGTGATGATATTTTGTTTTGGTTGTAGTAATTTAATATTTTAAGTAATGTTAAGTGGAGTACTATAAAACTTGTATTGTTGTTGTAACTAAAAAAAAAGTGTGATCCGTCCTTCTCAATTGTAATAAAATGGCTAATTGCAAATCATTTCTTAAATTAAATACGCAAGGATTTTATCCTGAGAAAGAATATTTAGTCAAACCTTCTATTTTCTTTTTGGTGCTGCAGTTGGGGAATAAAGAGAAAGATTCCAATCCAATATTGAGTCAAGACTATTGTAACATGCATTTGGTTCTGAATTTTAATAGGTCTTCAACATGGATTGAGGTGTCAAAACTTTTGATTGCCCTTTTTGCCCTCTTAAATTTTAATAATCCTGATTATGCCAATTATATGTGATTAATATTATATATTGTCAAAATAATAAGATTCAATATTTATACTCGTAAGATTCCATAACTTATATAATTGAATATATAGATGAGTTAAGGATCAATCAATTAATTAACCACCCTTTCATTTTCCCTCTATATAACCTCTCTTCCATCTGTATACAATAATTTTACACAAGCATTCTTTTCAATCCACCACATCACCTACTAAGCCTACTAAGCTGAATTCCTACAATCGAAGCTCAATTGAAATCTCTTTTGCATCAAGATTGGAAAGCTAGCGGAGTAGAGGCTATCGCCTAATTACAACGATTGAATTCCCCCCAAAACATGTTACCGCAAGCTTGTTCATCTATAACTCGATTAGAATTTTAAGAATTTATTTTGAAATGATTCAGTTTTGATGTAATTTTCATTATTGTATTCAAAATCGAAGTTAGATATGTACCAAGAGTTTATACATATTAGATTGTTGAATAATAGGTTCCTAATATGTTTCCTAATTTGTTTTGGTAACAGGTTATTGGGATTCCTAATCTGTTTTGGTAACATGGTTCCAAATTTATTTTGGTAACAAGTTATTAGGATTCCAAATCTGTTTTGGTAACATGTTATTAGGATTCCTAATCTGTTTTATTTTTTGTTTTAGAATTCCTAGTATGTTTATGATTTTAGAATTTCTATATATATGGAACAATTGGAAGAGAGAATTAATAAGAAAATTGGGGATATTTGGAGCACAGAAAAGAGGTATTTTCTGAGCTATTGGTTAGGATTTTATTTGGAGAGAATTTGAGATTTGTTGGTGAGATTAATTGGTGAGTTTGAGTGATTTGTAATCTCATTTTGTACTCTTCTTCTCTATTAGTAAAAAAACCCTATCCCCTTCTTGCCCCGTGGACGTAGGCAACTTGTCGAACCACGTTAAAATTGGTTATTTGTGTTTGTGGCGTTGATTTGGTTCGTTTGACCTTCTCTCGACGTTCGTTTGATTTGATTTCTCGTAGCACGTTGGTTTGGTTATTTGGCTTCTGCAGTGCTCAACAAGTGATATCAGAGATCGGGCTATGCTTGGGCTATTTGGAGGAGTAGGTCATTTTGGAGGCTCGTCTAGGGCTTCGTTTGGTGATAAAGATAGGATCTTTTTTGGTAAAGACTTTATCTTTTTCATTTTGGATCTATTCTTCATTTGTTCCATATTTGTTTTGATGCTTTGAGAAAGATGGTCGGGAAAGAAGGAGTTGTGGAGGGTACTTCTGGTGTGAAGACCATCCAAAGTTTGAATATCCACTCTATGAAGATAGATATAAAGAAGTTTAATGGCACAAAATTTTTTTTAAAGATGTGAAGTCTTGGATATGCTCAATGCGTAAAATTTAGAAGATACTTTGGAGTTGGACAGGAAACCGTATGACATTGAGGAGAATGTTTGGAAAAAGATGAATAGAACGGCGTGTGGTGTGACTAGATCTTGTTTGACTCAAGATTTAAAATATGATGTGATCAATGAGACTTCGGCTAAGAAGATTTGGGAGATCCTAGAGGGCAAGTATTTAACCAAGAGTGTAGAGAACCGCTTACATTTGAAGAGGAGACTTTATCGCTTCCAATTGAAGAAGGAGACCTCCATTGGTGATCACATGAACCACTACATGAAACTTCTTACGTATTTGGCGAATAAAGATGTGATGATTGAAGATGAGGATAAGACGTTATTGTTGTTGAGTTCCTTGCCTGATGAGGAATATGAGACATTCGTTCTTACTCTTATTAATGGGAAAACATCTCTTTCTTATAGTGAGGTCATCGTTACACTTGTGAATTATCAGCTCCGAAAGAAGGAAAAAGAGACTTCAGTTGAGCCGGTAGCAGGGGCATTGGTCGCAAGAGCAAAGAGTCCAAACTATGGTAGGAGGTCGCAGTCTAGAGGGGCACATCTTGGAGTTCGTAGGAATCAGTGTGCCTTTTGTAAAGAAGATGGACATTGGAAAGCCGAATGCCTAAAATTGGTTGATCGAGCCGGGAAGAATAAGGGGAAAACTATTCAAGCTTCAAAGGTGAATATTGTCAAGGCTAGTGGTAATAATTCAGATTCAGATTCTTTGGGCTACTCGTTATCTGTAATACCATCAATTTGTGTTACCGACTCTACAGAGTGGATGTTGGATTCGTGTGCTTCTTATCATATTTATCCTAGGAGGGGTTGGTTCTCCAGCTTTCAGGAGTTGGAAAGAGAGGAGGTCATGCTCATGGGTAATGATCATGAATGTCCTATTGGTGGTATCAGTATCGTTCGGATTAGGATGAGTGGCGGAGTGTTTCGGGAGTTGGTTGGAGTGAGGTTCGTTCCTCAGTTGAAGAAGAACATTATTTCACTTAGAGTTTTGGAGGCAGCAGGCTATAGGGTGACCTTGGTCGATTCACGTTTGAAGGTCACATTAGGATCCATGATTGTGATGAAGGGCGTCAGAGGGAATAATTTATATTATTTGATTGGGAGCATGGTGTTTGATAGAGAGCTGACGACTTCTTTGGATTTGGCTAGACTGTGGCATTTGTTGAGCCTGTGTTATTTGATTGTTTATGTCGTGCATGGTTTGTTAAGGAGTGCTTTGACCTACAGATTGAAGTCCTTTGAGCACATTGGTATAAGCAATAAGACCGAGGTAGAGTTTGGCACTTCTATCCATCGATCGAGGGGTCTTTTAGATGGTGTTCAGTCAGACATTTGGGGGCCTCCAAGGAGGCATCATTGGGAGGTAATCGGTATTTGGTTTCTGTAGTTAGGGATTATTCTAGGCATTGGTGGGTTACAACCAGGTCCCGTTGGTGTGAAGTCCTAGAAGTCAACAACAATTGGAAGAAGTGTATTGGCAGAAAGGTAACCCGTCGTTCTAGCTTTGGTAGGGGTTCTTTCTTGCATTTGTGCCGAGCTCATGGCAGTTTGAGACACTTCATTGATGTGGAGACATTGGGGCGACGAGATGAGATGATAGTTTTGATGGGTCGTTCCTTACTGGAGGGAATCAGTGTTGGTTGTCGAGCATTAGTTTTGGTTTTGGAGCTTCGACATATTTGGATCATCTTGGTCATAGGTTACTGACTGCTGCGTGTGGAGATTTTGGATCTGGTGGAGCTGCTTCAGATTTTGGGTTGTGTCAGATATTTGGTTGCCCAGCATTTGGTCACATCGAGGATATGAGATTTGATCTGATTGCACGTTTGGGATTCAGATGTTCGTTTGATTATCAGTTAGGAGCTTCTGATTTTGTTCTAAGCAGGTATGTCACGTTTGACTCTCGGCAGGTGGAGAGTGTTGATCAGATCATTAGGATATCGCAGTGAATGGAGGGTGATGCTACTTCATATTGGGTGGAGATTAGTCCACATACTCCAGATCATACTGCATTGTTTGGGATTCTAGCTGAGGTGACACAGTTTGGAGATCATTTGGATTTGGATGCAGATGATGAGTTGGTTTTGCATTCGAGTGCAGCTGGTGGATATGTTTTGGATACGGCCATTGGTTCACCTCAGGTGAAGGTGTTTGGTTTGTTTTAGTTTGGGGCCATTGGGAGCGCTATTAGTTGCAGATCCGTTGGTGATATTGGTGAAGAGTTGCAAACTTTTCTATTTGATTGAGGGCCTTTGGAGGCCGTTTGGATGAACTACGTGAAGGCTTGATTTATTGGGCAAGAGAATACGTAGGCAGTGTAGGATCTGAAATAGATACACTTGAACACTAGAGGGGTGGAGGGGGGTGAATAGTGCTTTTTTAAAATTTATGCAAAGTATATTATAAATTACAAAGAAAAATGACAATCTCAGAAATTCACAATCACAAACACAAGGATTTATACTGGTTCCACCAATCCGGTGTACATCCAGTCCCCAAGCAAATCCCGCTTGAGAGTTTCCACTATGATTTTAAATAAACTTACAAAATCAAACGCAAACCTGACCAATTTGCAAGTCCCTACAAATTACAACACCAATTGACAAACACCTTGCCAATTTGAACACCAATCTCTAAACCAAGAGATCAACTCCTCTCACAACTTGAGATCACTTTTGAAACAATAATTTCAATTTCTATAAGCCTTGATTTGTAGTGTAGTGTAGTAGTGGCTTAGGAATGATTTTTTAACCTCTGTAAATTGCCTAAACAATAAGTATTTGAATGATGTTCAGAGGCAATTTTAGAAACTTTTTTTTTCTCAAAATCTGAATATTTTTCACTTGAAAAAATGTACAAAGATCAAAGCTTATGGGTATGTAAGTCTCTGCATTTTTTCTGAACAAATAACCTATTTATAGCCCTTGAAAAGACAAATTTTTGAACTTTAAAAACGTTTAAAAACGGCTATAAACAGTCATAAATCCAAACTTTAAAATCTGGAAAAACTATATCTGTAGTCGACTACAATACACATTAGTCGACTACACTGAGTTCAAACAGACTCTGTGGATTCAGAAAATTCTTCAGTAGTCGACTACAATGCTCATTAGTCGACTACACTGTATTTTGATAGAAACTGATAAAATGAAATTTGCGTTCAGTAGTCGACTATAATATAGATTAGTCGACTACACTGTAAAACAACAGAAACTTATGTTTCTGTCAAACACCTGAGTAGTCGACTACAATCTACATTAGTAGACTATACTGTAAAATAATAGAAACATATATTTAAGTTTTATATACGAGTAGTCGACTACTATTCTAATTAGTCGACTACTAAGAGTAAAAATTATGAAATAAAATATTTTTATACTTAAGTTTTAACTATAATTCTAATGGTTAACATAGGGGATTTCTATAGTTAACCAACACACTAAGCCCGGGTTAGTGTGTTCTAATATTGTGTGTGTGCGTGTGTGTGATCAAGGCTTGTACAATAATTCTAAGTAAAGAAAATGTAAAATACATTATCTCATCTGTTCTTCATTTTCTTCACTTCATAATGCCTTGAAAACATCTTGCAGTACTTGTTCATATTCTGATATTGAAATCTGCATATAAAAGTTAGTGCACACACTGTATAAATTGTTATTATCAAAATACTATCATGGAGATATGATGTTCAATACTCCCCCTTTTTGATGATAACAAATAATTTATGCATAAGTATATATTTTATAATCAGATTAAAATATAATGAAATAACCATACTTACTCCCCCTGCATATATGTAAATATGAGGCAAATATGAGTCAATACATAACAATACTTACATAACAATACTATTTCTCCCCCTTTGTTATCAACAAAGAGAGGAAAAACATTTATGCTAAACATGACATTATTTCTTCAACATGAGCTAAAACTTTAAACAAATCATCCAGGTTATGAACATAGTCCATAACTTCACCCATCCAAATAGGTAGGCAAGGACTTGCCATAAAGACCAAAAGTTCCACAATGTTCATCACCATGATCTGTTTAAAATATGTAGCACATATATTAACTAACCAAACATCATTATAGATAAGAAAAACACACAATCAACATACTTGACATAGTAGCAACATAAATAATATATTACATAAGTTCTAACTTCTCACAACTACATAGTTTTTGATAATTAAACAAAATACCATAATTGTTTTGAAACATAACATAAAACATCCTAAGGTGCTGGAGGAGGTTGCTGTCCTTGAAAATATACATTAAGCTTTGTGTCCAAGTCTTCAAACTTCTTGATTAGCTCTTCTTGATTACTAATGATATATGAGTTCTGGGAATATAGAGCTCTTTGACCAATTTTAAGTTCAAGAATACGTGCACTTAAAGTGTTGTATTGCACGTCTGAAAAGCATGAGGGTTCTGTAGGAAATGGTGGTGGTTGACTAGAAGAAGCTCCTGCTTGAGTTGAAGATTGTGAAAAACCTTGTGGAATTTTTTCTTGATGAGGTTCATTATAAGGATTTTGTTTTTGAATTTCAAAATTTGTCAATTTCATCCTAGTTAAGGTATTGGAATCAAAAAATTCAATGGAACGGACAACAGAATTTTCAGATTGGAGATCCACATGAAATTTGTCAAAGATTTTTGTTAGAAATGCACCATAAGGAAGAAATCCTCTTGGAATTATCAGAAGATTATCAAAGTAAACTTCAACCTAATTAACTTGAATATTTCCCATTATAGAATATAGAGCTTTTGCTAAATCTAGAGAAATGAAATGAAAACTCCTAGTTTTTGGAAACAAGTTATAAGCTAGGATTTGTGCAATAAACCTAGGAATTGGACGAAGT
The DNA here is from genome assembly GCA_022839385.1 of Asparagus kiusianus. Taxonomy (NCBI): domain Eukaryota; kingdom Viridiplantae; phylum Streptophyta; class Magnoliopsida; order Asparagales; family Asparagaceae; genus Asparagus; species Asparagus kiusianus. The sequence goes on from BQKN01000613.1 coordinate 25,970, forward strand.
TTGTTTGAGTTATTTAAAGGTTTGCCATATCCAGGAAGAAATAAATGATTAGATAAGAGATCTGAATCATTCATCCTAACTGACCTAAGAGAAACTCCTTGATAAAGAATATTAAAGATTTTACCAATTGACTTTGTAGTTAAGTCAATTTCTATTCCTTTAATAAGAGTTTTGAGTTTTTCAGAACCACCAATAGTTCCCACACGTTCTATATTAGTATAGAACAATTGCACAAGAAATGGATATGTGGGTTTTCTATTTTTAGCAGAGAATAATTCAAGCAATCCCACATTTTCAAAATATGAACCAAAGTTCCAGGGTATAAAATCATCAAATTTCATAAATCGTCCTGGAAGAACTTCAAAAGTTGAAATTTTGTTAAATTCTTCTAATAAATCAGGACTTTTTAAATAAATGATGATTTTATCGTTGACAGAAGTATGGGTTTCCTTACCTTTCTTAGATCTAGACATGATGAAACAGATAAATAACCAAAGATTCAAAGATCAAGTTTAGAAAAATACCCCAAACTGTTGAAACCCTAGATTAGTCGACTATAGCTTGGATTAGTCGACTACTGATGTTGAATGCTTGACAGATATGAAAGAAAATTAAAGAATTTGAGAAAATTTTAAGAAGATTGAAGATGTCCTAACTTGGAATCGACAAATCTGAAGTGAGGAAGAAGATAGTCGGTTTTTAGATAGGTTAGTGGGTAGTTTTTAGATTTTTATTTTATCTTTTAAAATAGTTTATAATGTATGGTTCAGATTTGATAGTTAATTGAATGTAGGGTTAAGATTTGATCTTAGATATATGGTTAGGATTGATAGAGTTGAAAATCTATGGTTGAGATGAGTTTTACTTAACTGAAACGGGTATTGGGTATTGGGTTTTGGGTTTAAATTTAAATAAAAATCCAATAAGCTTTTAAAACTGTAAAACTGATAGTTCAGAATCAGTAGTCGACTAATAGTAAAAGTAGTCGACTACACTGTAATCGACAGAAAGATGATTTTCAGTTTTTAACTCAGAGTAGTCGACTAATCTGTATTGTAGTTGACTACACTGTAAATAACAGAAAGTTGATTTTAAGATTTTAACATAGAGTAGTCGACTATAAAGGCAAGTAGTCGACTACACTGTAATTTACAGGAAAACTTATATGCAAGACTTGTGCATGTAGTCGACTATAAGTCAAATTAGTCGACTATTAAGAGTATAAATGCATATGTGTTTGTTTTAAAAATTTAATTTAAATCTTCAATTGAACATATACCTAATTTCCTTCTTAATTTAACATAAATTTCTTCTTTTAGGGGTTTTGTTAATATATCTGCTATTTGTTTATCTGTAGGTATAAATTCTAATGAAATGTCACTTTTAAGCACATGATCACGTAAAAAATGATGTCTAATATCAATGTGTTTTGTATGTGAATATTGAATAGGATTTTTAGATAAATTAATTGCACTAGAATTGTCACACATAATGGATAATATGGGACAATTTATGCCATAATCAGATAATGTTTGTTTCATCCATAATATTTGAGCACATGTAAGACTTGCAACAATATATTCAGCTTCAGTTGTTGATAAAGATACTGAATTTTGTTTTTTACTAAACCAAGATACAAGTGAATGTCCTAAGAAATGACATGTTCTACTTATACTTTTTCTATCAGATTTACATCCGGCAAAATCAGCATCACTATATGATATTAAATCAAATGAACTATGTTTTGGATAATATAAACCATAATTTGTAGTATCTTTAATATATCTAAAAATTCTTTTTACTACTTTAAGATGTGATTCTTTAGGATTAGGTTGAAATCTAGCACATAAACATACACTAAACATAATATCAGGTCTACTTGCAGTAATGTAAAGAAGTGATCCAATCATACCTCGATAAAGCTTTTGATCAACATTCTTACCATTTTCATCTTTGTCAAGTGATGTAGTGGTACTCATTGGTGTTGGTTTGCTTGTTGTATTTTCCATTCCGAAACGTTTGAGTAAATCTTTAGCATACTTGCTTTGATTGATGAATATTCCTTCTTTCAATTGTTTAATTTGTAGTCAAAGGAAGAAATTTAGTTCACCCATGTGACTCATTTCAAATTCATCCTGCATAGTCTTAGCAAATTCTTGACAAATATTGTTGTTAGTAGAATAAAAAATAATATCATCTACATATATTTGAATTAGTAAAATATCTTTATTTATTTTCTTAATAAATAACGTTGAATCAACTTTTCTAATTTCAAAACCTGAAGTTAAAAGAAATTTCTTTAATCTATCATACCAAGCACGAGGTGCTTGTTTAAGACCATATAAAGCTTTCTTAAGTTTAAAAACATGATTTGGAAAACTTTCATGCTCAAAACCTGGAGGTTGCTCTACAAAAACTTCTTCTTTTGTAAAACTATTTAGAAAAGTACTTTTAACATCCATTTAAAATAATTTAAAATTCATAAAACATGCAAATACAAGTAATATTCTAATTGATTCTAATCAAGCAACAGGTGCATAAGTTTCATCATAATCAATTCCTTCTTCTTGATTATAACCTTGAGCAACTAATCTAGCTTTGTTTCTAACAACTTGACCAAATTCATCTAGTTTGTTTCTAAAAATCCATTTTGTTCCAATAATGGATTTATTTTGAGGTCTAGGTATAAGATCCCAAACATTATTTCTAGTAAATTGATTAAGTTCATCTTGCATAGCAATTATCCATGAATCATCAAGAAGTGCTTCTTTAATGTTTTTAGGTTCAATAGTTGAAATAAAAGCAGTATGAGTAATCAAATTGAAATGAGATCTAGTAGTTACTTTATTAGAATATTTCCAATAACTAAATCATGTGGATGATTTCTAACTTCTACAAAATCTTTAGGTAAATCATTTTGTAAATTATCATCTTTTGTAATATCTATCATTGGAGTATCATGAATAGTATCAATTATATCATCATAATTATTTAAAATAATAGGTGATTTTGAAAAAATTTCATCAAAAGAAACATGTAAAGATTCTTCAATAACTAGTGTTCTTTTGTTATATATTCTATATGCTTTACTATGATTAGAATATCCAACAAAAATTCCTTCATCAGATTTAGAATCAAATTTATCTAAGTTATCATTTATGTTTAAAATAAAACATTTACAACCAAAGACTTTAAAGTAAGATACTTTAGGATTTTTGTTATAAAATAATTCATAAGAGGTTTTTTTGTTATAAAATAATTCATAAGAGGTTTTCTTTAAAATAGGTCTTAATAAAATTCTATTTAATACATAACAAGTTGTTGATACAGCTTCTGCCCAAAAATATTTTGGTAAATTACTATCACACAACATGGTTCTAGCACAGTCTTGTAAAGTTCTATTTTTCCTTTTCACAACTCTATTTTGTGGAGCAGCACGAGGAAAAGAAAAAGTATGTGATATACCATATTTGTCACAATAATTTGCAAATAGTTCATTTTTAAATTCACCTCCATGATCACTACGTATAGAGATAATAGAAGTAGATTTTTGATTTTGAATTCTTTTAAAAAATATAGAAAACTCATTAAAAGCATCATTTTTATGTTTAAGAAAAATTACCCATGTGAATCTAGAATAATCATCGACAAGAACAAATGCATATCTACTTTCATTTAAAGATGCTACTCTAGATGGACCAAAAAGATCTATGTGAATTAATTCTAATGGTCTATTTATAGATATTATATTTTTAGATCTAAAAGAAGATTTGTGCATTTTTCCTTGTTGACATGCATCACAAAAATTAGTTTTAAAAGACATCTTAGGTAAACCATTTACTGAATCATTTTTAGAAACCTTAGACAAGTGTTTAAAGTTAACATGTCCAAAACGTTTATGCCATAAAATAGAATCATTAGATGATGCAATAAGACAATGTTCATTTGAAATATTTTCCATAGATAAAACATGTATGTTATTCTTTCTATGACCTTTAAAAATAATAGTTATTAAATCAATATCATAAATTAAGCATGATTCTTTTTCAAAAATAATTTTAAAACCTTTATCACAAAGTTGACTAATACTAAGTAAATTATGTTTAAGACCATCAACTAATAAAATATTATCAATGATAGGTTTGTTTGGATTACCGTCAGATCCAATACCGATGACTTTTCCTTTGTTGTTATCTCCAAAAGTAATGGTACCACCATCCTTGTTTTGAAAAGATGATAATAATTGTATGTTTCCTCATATGTTTGGAGCAACCATTATCCAAAATCCACCTATCTTTCTTAGGTACCTGAAATAATAAACATTTATATTTTGGTACCCATACTATGTTGGGTCCTTTAAATTAGCCTTTAGGAAACCAAACCCATGAAGAGTTTGATTTACCTAAATAGTTAGATGATAAACAAATATTTTTAATAAAATCAAAAATATAAAAATTCTTATGTAAAGAAGATAATTCTTTTGGAATCCAAATTGAAAAGAATTTTGATTTCTTTTTACACAAATTTTCATTTCTATATTCATACAAATCACAAGAAGGTTTTACAAAAATTATTTTCTTTGATTTATTTTTATTAATTTTAAAACCTAATCCTTTTGTCTTTTGTGATTCTCTTTGAAAAGAAAGAATGTTATTGAGATTTTCTTTACCTTTATTAAATTTGCTTACATTTAAACATATATCCTTATATCTTGATTTAAAAGAAGAAATATCTTTATCTAAACTATTTATGTGAATATGTAAATCATTACATTCTGATTTTAAATAATTATTCTCATTAGATAAGCATTCTTTTTCTTTAAGTAAAGAAAAAAATTTCTTCTTTCAATTCAATTATTTGAGAATTAGAAAAAGTAGATGAATTTAAATCAGAAATTTCTTCAAGTAATCTTTTATTTTCACCTTTAAAAAAATTATGTGATGTCTTTAATCTTACAAAAGTTTCATATAATTCATTGAAAACATCTAAAAGTTCTTCATTGTCACTTACTTTATCTTGTGCCATGAAACACATATGAGCACTTTCCTTTTCTTCAATTTCTTCATCTGAAGATGACTCATCACTATCATCCCAAGTGACTGCCATTGGTTTCCTTTTTTTTTTTGTTATTTTGAATGTTATTAAAGTTGTTAAAATAACTTGATTTTTGCTTATTCTTCAACATTGGACAATCTTTCTTCATATGACCTGATTTATTACACTTAAAACAAAGAGGGTTATTTGAAATTGAACTCTTAGATTTAAAATTACCTCATTTTATAAATTTCCAAAATTTTCGTGCAAACATGCCCATTTCTTCATCATCATCATCTGAATCTTTTTTATCGGAAATAGTATTGAATGCAAGAACTTTCTTGTTCTTTGATTCTTCATCATTCTTTCTATCTTCAATTTGAACTTCATATGTCATAAGATTACCAATAAGTTTTTCAACCGTAAGAGTTGATAAATCATTGGCTTCTTCAATAGCGGTAACTTTCTTTTCCCATTGTGGAGTAAGTGATCGAAGTATCTTTCTTATCATCTCTACTTGTGTATATGTTTTGCCAAGACCAATAAGAGGATTTGTGATGTCGGTGAATCTTGTGAACATTTCTCCAATAGTCTCATTTTCTTTCATCTTGAACAATTCAAATCTGTGCACAAGAACAGAAATTTTGGATTCTTTAACTTTATTTGTACCTTCATGAGTTACCTCAAGTGTATGCCAAATATCGTATGCAGATGTGGCCGTTGACACCCTATTGAACTCATTCTTGTCAAGTGCATAAAATAATGCATTCATTGCTTTTGAATCAAAATTTGCATTATTTCTTTGAGAAGTAGTCCATTCTGCAAAAGGAGTTATTGGCTTCTCGTATTTTATTTCCACGACGTTCCAAAGTTTGTATCCAATTGATTGAAGGTAAATCTTCACTCGGCACTTCTAATAGTTGTAGTTCAATCCATCAAACATTAGTGGACGATTTGTTGAATGACCTTCTTTGAATTGTGAAGTATTTGTCGATGCCATCTTTAACCTTGTTCTGATACCAAATGTAGGATCTGAAATAGATACACTTGAACACTAGAGGGGGGTGAATAGTATTCTTTTAAAATTTATGCAAAGTATATTATAAATTGTAAAGAAAAATGGTAATCTCAGAAATTCACAATCACAAACACAAGGATTTATACTGGTTCCACCAATCCGGTGTACATCCAGTCCCCAAGCAAATCCCGCTTGAGAGTTTTCACTATGATTTTGAATAAACTTACAAAATTAAACGTAAACCTGATCAATTTGTAAGTCCCTGCAAATTGCAACACCAATTGACAAACACCTTACTAATTTGAACACCAATCTCTAAACCAAGAGATCAACTCCTCTCACAACTTGAGATCACTTTTGAAACAATAGTTTCAATTTCTATAAGCCTTGATTTGTAGTGTAGTGTAGTAGTGGCTTAGGAATGATTTTCTTAACCTCTGTAAATTACCTAAACAATAAGTATTTGAATGATGTTCAGAGGCAATTTCAGAAACTTTTCTTTTTCTCAAAATCTGAATATTTTTCACTTAAAAAATACACAAAGATCAAAGCTTATGGGTATGTAAGTCCCTGTATTTTTTCTGAACAAATAACCTATTTATAGCCCTTGAAAAGACAATTTTTTAACTTTAAAAACGTTTAAAAATGGCTATAAACAGTCATAAATTCAAACTTTGAAATCTGGAAAAACTGTATCTGTAGTCGACTACAATACACATTAGTCGACTACACCGAGTTCAAAAAGACTCTGTGTATTCAGAAAATTCTTCAGTAGTCGACTACAATATATGCTCATTAGTCGACTACACTGTATTTTGAAAGAAACTGATAAAATAAAATTTACGTTCAGTAGTTGACTATAATGTAGATTAATCGACTACACAGTAAAACAACAGAAACTTATGTTTCTGTCAAACAGGCAGTCATTTATGATACAGCCGGTTTGGTGAGTTGATACCGATATTTGGAGTTTGTTCGCATTCTTATTTGGGTTCTTGACTTGTTGTGGATTAAGTCCGTTATCGTGGATTTGTTCCACTTCGTACTGGGCGCAACAAGTGAGACGTTTGGTTGGTATTGGTGTCGGCTTAGTTTTGGGAAAACTTCGCCGATGTGAAGAATTGTTGGATAGCAGGTTCCTAATATATTTCCTAATTTGTTTTGGTAACAGGTTATGGGGATTCCTAATCTGTTTTGGTAACATGATTCTGTTTGTGGAAAATTTGCAGCAAAAGAAATGAAAGAAAAAGTAATTTTTATTCTCTCAAAATCGATTACAATTTGGATTCCGATTACAAAAAAGAGGAGAATAAATTTGATTGTCCCCTTTGTTTAAAACTGGGTTCTTCTTGGTAGCGATGGAGTGCCTCATTCGAATGCTCGCGTCGAATTCGCTCTCCGCTGACGATCCGACCGTACTATCTCACGAGAACGATTGGCTTGTATGATGAATTCGGTTTAGAACTCTTAACAAGTTTAAGAAACTCAGAACGAGTTGAAAACTCTGAAAAGAGTTGTTGAGAACCAAATAATCGATTAGTGTAATTAATTTGCGTTGCAAGTTTAATTAAGAACTTTTAACGAGTTTTAGAACTCAGAGCGAGTTGAAACTCTGTAATAGAGTTGTTAGAACCGAAGATTCGGTTAATAGCCAAATAGATCTAACGTTGGTGAAAGGATTCTCTGAGATTTGATTAACTAACTACCGCTAAGTTAGTTGATCTTCAAGAAATCTCCCTCTCCGTGTAGTTTTGCTACCGAGACCCATCAACCCCCTTCTTGGTGGTTTGATCTCTCCCAAAAATTCTAGCCCCGTAGGATGTTGAAGAGAACTTGTTTGAACAAGTTTGAAAATCTAGCCGAGTTAAGAAACTCTTTGGAAGAGTTGAAAAGAACTTGGTAAACAAGTTTTAAAACTCTGATAGAGTTAGGGGAACTCTAAAAGAGTCTATGATAATAAAGAAAGTTTAATCATTTCAAAAGAGTAGCTGATCTCTTTCTCTCTTTGGCCAATCTCAAAAAAGTTCCGTCAGTCCTCTATAGGTTTGGTAAAACCTCTATATCTTCAAATCCAACTGATAGAAACTAAGATCCACCATTCAGAATTAGGAACGATGAGTGTAGTAGCTACCCTCCAAGTTTCACGTCGATCGGACCACAGATGAGAGTCCGATCATCACGCCGATCACTGCCGTGCAAAAGTGACTTTTCTTTGCGCTCCTGGAACAATCAGCTTCAGTAAAACCTTCATATCTCAAAATCTAACCGATAAAAAGCAATCTCCACCGTTCAGAATTAGGAACAACGAGTGTGGTAGCTACCCCCCAAATTTCACATCGATCGGACCACGGATAAGGGTCCGATCGTCATGCCGATCACATCTGCGTGAAAGTGACTTTTTCTCTGCACTTCTGGAACGATCAGCTTCGGTAAAACCTTTATATCTCCAAATCTAACCGATAGAAAGCAATCTCTATCGTTCAGAATTAGGAAAAACAAGTGTAGTAACTACTCTCCAAATTTCATATCGATCGGACCACGGATGAGGGTCCGATCGTCATACTGATCACAACTGCGCGAAAGTGACTTTTTTTTCCTCCTCTCTTGTTCTCTCTTTCTTTTATTTCGTCCAGCCCTCTACCACCAGCCCCTATTTTGCTGTGAAAACCTCTTATTTCTAGGAGTTTAAGAGGTATAACTACCCCCTTAATTAGCTCCATAATGGGGGCTTAATTGCCCCATTAAGTGGAGGACCGTTTCAAGAATTTGAAATGGTCAAACGGGACCTTCGTATTGAAGAGAGTGTCAATTATAATCTCTTTTTTTTTGAACTTTTGTGAGGATCGTCAGATTTTAATCCTTACATTTAGCTCTTGATAATATGAGAGTCGTCAATTTGTAACTCACGATGTTGATTGTGAAGGCTGTTGAATTAGAACTTTCATCAGTTGTTGTGAAGGTCGTCGGATTGTAACCTTCATCGATCTACGTGAAATTCTTCAGATAATAGCCTTCTGGAAGTCGTCAAATTATAACTTCCATCATCGGTATTTGATGAGGATTAGCTATCTGTTATGATTTTTAGACAGCCTACAGAACCCCCTCCAAAGTTTTCGAAAGTTCGCGGTTGACTGGGATGAATTTTCGGAAACTTTGGATCTCAACTCTGATCGTGGAGCTGTTAATTCTTTGTCATAAAGGAATTATTCTCTACACCCACTTCAAAGGCATCTTGGTTGAAGGGATTTTTCACGCAAGACCCATATGAGGTTGAGCTTCGAAGAAAAACTGTAGCAAATGTACAAGCTACTCATGAGCAGAAGCTCTCAAACATCACGTCACGGCTCACATCCATTCAGATAATAGGCCCGCAAACATTCATAGGATTTTTGGCAAATCCTCAGCCATCAACGGATTTGATAAGCCTTTACCGACTACCGTTTGAGTCGGGCTAGCACGTAGATTGTCTAAGTCTGTTCCACATGTAACATTGTGCTAAAAGAATAAATCCTCTTAGACTTAGTGCTATGATTTTGAATACATAGACTTTGTTATTTTTACGGGAACGGACCACCCGGTAACGCGAGTTAGGAGTAGACTTATCTCTATTTTAGGGATCGAGATAAATTCCCCCAGGTAAGGATCCTGGTATCTTTTTCGCGGCAAAAGATTAACCGGCAACGCGTGTTAGACGTAGATTTATCTCTATTTAGGGATCAAGATAAAGTCCACCATGCCTGTGAGGCATGGATCTCGGTGTTATTAATAACAATCGGCCATGATGTTGAATATGTAGGCTTTGTCACTGTTTCTTCCTATGTTATGTTTTCACTTGAAACACTAAAAGAAAGTTAAAAGTGCCAGAGGTGTAGTATTAACTTGACATGAATTTTCACACCACCCAACTTAAAACTCTCTTTATTATCATTTAAGATAATTTTAGAAAATTTTAATCTGCTGAGGATGGGTATATGAACACTTGTTATTCTTATGTAGAAGAATTAACTGGTTCAAAAGGGTTGGAACTATTAGAGGTATCTTATTAACATAATAGAAATTCGTGGACCTATCGCTCTATTGAAGAAAGTCAATAAGTTGATTTTTATCAGAGGTGTAATTTTAACGTGACAAGAAAGAAATACTGCTATCTGAGCAATTTGAGGACTTATTGCTCTATTGAGGAGAGTCGATAAGTTGATTTTGTCAGAGGTGTAATATTAACGTGACAAGAAAGAAATATTACGATCGGGGCAATTTGAGGACTTATCGCTCTATTGAGAAGAGTCGATAAGTTGATTTTGTCAGAGGTAAAATATTAACGTGATAAGAAAGAAATATTACGATCGGGGCAATTTGAGGACTTATCGTTCTAATGAGGAGAGTCGATAAGTTGATTTTTGTCAGTGGTGTGATATTAACGTGACAGGAAGAATATTACGATCGGGGTAATTTTGAAGACTTATCGCTCTATTGAAGAGAGTCAATAAGTTGATTTTTGTCAGAGGTGTAATTTTAACGTGACAAGAAAGAAATTGCGATCAGAGCAATTTTGAAGACTTATCGCTCTATTGAAGAGAGTCAATAAGTTGATTTTTGCCAGATGTGTAATTTTAACGTGACAAGAAAGAAATTGCGATCGGAGCAATTTTGAAGACTTATCGCTCTATTGAAGAGAGTCAATAAGTTGATTTTTGTCAGAGGTATAATTTTAACGTGACAAGAAAGATATTGCGATCGGGGTAATTTTGAAGACTTATCGCTTTATTGAAGAGAGTCAATAAGTTGATTTTTGTCAGAGGTGTAATTTTAACGTGACAAGAAAGAAATTATGATCGGAGCAATTTTGAAGACTTATCGATCTATTGAAGAGAGTCAATAAGTTAATTTTTGTCAGAGGTGTAATATTAACGTGACATCTGCGGGGAAGAAATTTTAGCATCTCGTTTGAGAGGATTGCTAAATGTTTTATCATCGGAGTGATGAATTATATTATTTATAATTTGAACAAGATTTGGGGAATTTTATCACTCTATTAAGGAGAGCCGATAAATTGGATATTTACTACTCCGTTGGGGAGAGTTAGTAAATTGATCATGATTTGAATGATTTTAGAGACTTATCTGTTGGCCTTCTTGTTTTGATGATGTTTAACAAACAATTTACCACTAATGTTGTTTGTCTAGTATTTGTGTTTTCTTATTTATTATAGACAAACAACGTTGTTGGAGGATGGATGGAATAGCGCTTTAACGACGATATCAA
>BQKN01000613.1:37293-48609 GCA_022839385.1 Asparagus kiusianus
GTGCCTAGGGAGAGGTTGTAACCGAGCACTTGAGGAGGAGGACACGGGCTAGGACCAACACTTAGTGTGTGAGGTGTGATTACATAGTGATTGTATTGTGAGGTGTAAACGTTGTTCGGGTGAACGTAGAAAACCCGGTTGTGATAGTGGAGATCTCCTCGAGGTGAGGAGCGAGGACGTAGGTCGTGGGGACCGAACCTCGTAAACATATCGTTTTGTTTGTGATTGCATTGACGCACTCATTTTTATGTTCATATCTTATATCGCCTTTGTTTCTTGCTTGTTGATTATATTGCCCACTATCTAGTTTAGATTGTTTACCCTTGTGTTATTTACATATCCTTGCATATATCACATTGCCTATATCTCTTTGTTAGGATATATCTTGTTGTGTTAGTTTATATATCCTTGCATATATTTTTTTTATCATATAGGATATCTCTTTGTTATTCATATTGCTTATCCTAGCTTATATATAGTTGTTATATTTAATACTTGCTAGGATAACTTGTTAATTAATTTTAATTGGCATTTAATCGGATTAGATTAGCATAAGACCCTAATCACCCCCCCTCTAGGGTCTAACATTATCGTTCCCTTGATGAGAATTGATAAGTGGATTCTGAAAGAGGAATTATAGCCGTACAGATATTGATGCCAACTAAATTCAAACTCTGTGAAGATGATGATCGTCTAGGGTGTAATATTAGCCTGACGAGAATTTAGATCCTACTGAGGAAATACAGCAGTTTGACAATGTTCTGTTAAAATAATTCATGAACTTAGAGAATAAGTGTCACATTTGACAATACAAAGGTGAATCCTTTGTTTAGGACTGGCAACACCAAAGATAATCATTGCGTTTGAGGTTCGAAACGCAGAGTTAAGAACCATCATAACGCAGGTCTAGGCCTGGCGTTTGAAGAATTTGAACGCAGAGGTAAACTTTGCGTTAAAGTCTAACCGACTTTATCTATTAACGCGAAAGATCACGTTTCAGTGATGGTTGGGATTCTCTCCTAGAATCCCGCACCGATTTAATAGCTTGGCGCCTGTTATAAATAGACCTGTGTGGTCACATCAAGAGTCATTTGACTCTTTCTACTTTTAGCTTGATTCCAAGAACGAGAATTCTTGTTTGAATTTTAATCGATTATCCGACGAACTCTGTCTTCTCCAATCACCTACACGCATGGCGCCCAGGAGGATGAGTTCGGGTTCCAAGAAGATCGCCAAGGCGGCTTTGGAGACATCGCCGGCCGAGAACACCGGTGATGTTGCTGCTCTCACAAGCGCTTCGACATTGCCGTCGCTGTCATATGGGCCTCGCTGTTGTGGTAAGTGGTGGCCATGGCAACTTGTTTCGACAAGTTTTCTGAAAACCCTAGATGGGTTCTTATCAACAAGGAAGATGACTCGTTTCTTTGTAATTGGAACGCACAGTTGGAACTTTGCGTTAATCATGAACTCCGATCGTGAGTTTGGACTCTGCGTTAAAAACGTAGATCTTGAATAACGCAAATTTTGAAGTCTGCGTTTAATATCAATAACGTAGATTTTTAAGTCTGCGTTTAAGATCAACAACGTAGATTTTAAAGTCTGCGTTTAAGATAAAGAACGCAGATCTTGAAGTCTGCGTTTAAGATCAATAACGTAGATTTTTAAGTCTGCGTTTAAGATAAAGAACGCAGATCTTGAAGTCTGCGTTTAAGATCAACAACGCAGATTTTTAAGTCTGCGTTTAAGATAAAGAACGCAGATCTTGAAGTCTGCGTTTAAGATTAGAAACACAGATTTGGGAGCCTAGGTTCAGGATTAGAAACATAACTTTTAAAGTCTGCGTCTAGTCCAATTCCTTCCATTGGCAGTTCCCTTTAGTTACTAACTTCTGTTTCTTATTTTACAGTGCTTTTTCCCAATGTGCCGCTTCTACTGGAGCAGCATTTCAGTTATACTGACAATCCAGAAGTGGGGAGAACTTTTGGTCTTCACAGAGAGATTCCTCTATGTACTTTCCCTAGCTTGGAACGGGCATATTTAATTAGGTTTGCCGGGTGTTCCACCTTTAGGGCTCTAATCACTGATCTGGATCTAGAAACCCCTGTGGGTCTGGATCAATTTGTCAAACCATCGTTTTTGTTCGGAGACCATATATCTGCTGATGGCCAAGTTGGGTATGTAGAAGATTCACGTATGCTGCGAAGAGTCGACGACCGTTTATTCTTTTTTCCGAGCATGAAGAGAATGTACCCGCTTTTATACTTTCTGAGTGTCGGTGGTCGCCGAGATTTGGCCTTCGATCTTGTCAAGGAGAAGGAGAATATCTCATTTGGATCTGGTCGATCATCCCGAGTACAAATTGGTGGGAAACTCAATGGTCTGAGACCAGGCAGATTTGAGAAAAAGAACCTTGCTCAGGAGGCACCTCTTCCGGCGACCATCTTCATACGCCAATTTATTGCTGCTCAAGGGGAATTTCCTACACAAGCTTTTCATTCTCCTGGTTGGTTGTTCTCTGGAGAGAATGGCTGGTGGACCCGGATAGTGGATTTTGTTCTTGAGGAACTCAAGGAGCCCCTCGCTCAGTCTGGCCTTACAATACCAGTACAGGCTACAAGGCGCGGAATCGCTCATAATTATCCCTTTCTCTTTGCTATACTGGAACGGTATAATCCGGATAGCTGTACCTTTTTCACGCCCATCGGGGAGTTGGGATTTGCTCTCCATGAGATACATGCAATATCAGGACTATCCTTTGGGCAAATGCCCTATGAAGAATTTGTTCCAATAACTGAAGAGCTTTCCATCCTGAGGACTGCTCATCCAGAGATATACAACACTTTTTAGGAGTTGATATGTCATTTCCACATCTGCGCTCAGGTCGCTGGGATGCATGGGGGTGGTCTCATGCATACTGCCTAGGCAGATTACTTATTTCAAAACCTGGGTCAGAAAGACTTGATGGTGACCCGTCTTGCTGTAAGCTCTGCTAAGAGCATTAAAGCTCGCATCAAGGCCCCTAATGCTATTTATAGGAACAAGTGTTTAGAAGATGGATTTGAAGCTGACAATGAATTTGAAAGTTTTCATCATCAAGCTGCAATTCTCATCTCTGACACGGCCCTACTTGCTGGTTTCCTGATGCTATGGTTGAAGCGGTGCGTCGTGCCATCGAAACCGGCTGAATCGATCTTGGTTGAGGTAGTCTATCCAGCCGTTCTCCTGGCTCATGAAAGACCTCTAAGTCTTCTCTCTGCAATAACGGGTTGTCTGTAGAGAGGCTTACGGGATTTGATTTCTGAACTCCTCGACGTCAAGGAGATGAATGTTGTTGGGAGAAAAGTTAGGAAGACTTCCCAACCCCATGCACCAATGCCCTATACTTATTTAGTGGCTTGGTTTGTGCTGCATTGTCCATCTTTAATGACGGGGATCATACATGATAATGACACCTCTGTTCCTTTCGTGCAGAGGCTTGAGTCAGCCACATGGATGACCATGTACATAGTCCGGGCTAGACAACTCTTGTCTTTAGAAGACAATTATGATCTTTTTTGTTGCCGCCCTTGTTTCGATAGGGCTGAAGAAGAAGGCCCGAAGTTTGGCGACGTAGTCTTTGGCGGGTCCTCGCTTTTAAACACAGGGACTTTTCAATGGCTTCTTGCTATCAAAGTGTGCTACCTGGTTTTTCGACTAGGTGAGAAATGTATAATTGAGCCATAAGTTCCTTTGCATTTTGCTCGACAGTTCGGGTATGACCAGCTTTATGTTGGTAACCCTAACCTGCGATTAGCTCACATCGGGAATCTATACGAAGGTGCTCGTGCTTGGTATTTCTTCTCTGCCCGAGGGACTCATGCGTAGTTTACTCTGCCTAGTTTGCCGCCTAGTTGTTCCACCGTAGCAGACTTCCGCGATTGATTTGACAAAGCTTCTCAGATCCCAGAATATGATATATATACTTCATGTATCAATGAGATCCTGGAACTTTATAAATCGAGAAGTGGTTCTGGCAGGACTCATCTACCAGGGATAGAAGATTATCTATCCTACGAATGAGAGGCAGTCGGAATCGAAGAGATCTCGAAGGAATTACCCACTGCTAAGCCTTCCGAAGAAGAGGATATTAAAGAAACTCTCGAGGGATCACCTCCTCCCGAGTCTCGATCCTTAAGATCCTCAGGGAAGAAGGCTCTTACTGCTGAGGAGGAAGGCGAATATGAGAAGAAGATTCGCAAGCGAAAGCCCGTTGTAGCTAAAAACTCCAATAGGGCCAAGTTGATGGGGGATGCTATAAAGTCGGCACATGCTGCATCTCCTGAGAACAAAGGGGATACTATGCTTCAAGCCGCTCCTCCCGAGCCTGAAATAACAACAGCTGGGCGGGGGTTGACCATCCAAGGTTCGGCATCAAATATGCCTGAAAGGTTATTATCTGAAGCTGTCCATCGCCCCGCTCGCACTGATTATGCGAATTGCTTTATTTATCCGACTGCTCCACCCCCAAGCTCGGAAACTTTGAGGAGGCTTATCGAGCAATTAGAGCATTGGATGCAAATGACTATCAACATTGTTAGTCTCGGGGACGTGAGCTTCAAAGTTTTTTAACCTCATCTCCTGGAATGTCTCGCCAAGATCAGGAACCAGGGGAATGCATTGTGGACCGAGAATTGACGCGAGGGCATTATTATTCTGGAATATGAATTGGAATTCCTTTCGATGCTGCAACACGATAACATAGGACCAAAAGTGGATCGGGCTCTTTCTCAGGCCAAGGCTTTGAAAGCACAACACCAAGAGGCTCTTCAGAAGAGTCTGTTTGAAACAGAATCTTGTATTGCCAGCCTGCATGGGGAACATCTCCAAGTACAAGTGGACCTGGGCAGTTTTACTATGGGTATCCGGGATACTGCAGCAGAACTTACCCGTGCTGGTGTTGAGCTATCTCAGATAAATGCTCAGTTAGCTGGTGATATGGAAGTTATAAAAGGGTTAGCTGCTTACTGTGACGGGCTTTTCAAAGGCTATTACGATGAAATTGTTGCTGCTGATAGGATTAGGCGAGAGATTGCAGAAGTAACACCAAATGAAGAGGAGCTCAAGAGCAAGATAACAGAAGAAGTCAAAAAGGCTCGTGAGGAGAAAATATTGGCTTTAAAATCTAAGCTTAAGTCCTTTAGGTTGATGGGCCCTGATGCTTAGGGTTTGGATTGCTTTTTAGCTAGGGAATAATTTTGTATCGTTTTCATTTCAATTGTCTTCACTTTGTATTCACATTAATAATATTGAATGAAAATGATATCATTTTACTTTTCATCATCTCTTTCGTTAAACTCTAGTTCAGGACAATGAAAAGTAATGCAAATGCCATAAGTGTAGTGTTAACTTGGCATGAAACCGAAATTCTCTTTATTATTACTTAGAATAACTCCAGAAAATTTTAATCGTCAGAGGTGTAATGTTAACATAACGACATACAAGATAAGAAAATTAAGATTTATTCCCGAAATACACTATGAATTAGCAACCCCCAGCCTGACTTGGCTGGGGTCTAAGGAGCCGTATGATTTATGGGAAATATCTTTTAAGAAATTTCCCGTTAATTGGCATCATGAGCCTATCTTCTTTTTGATCAATGAGACGATAAGCTCCATTCGAATAGACTGATTCTATTATGAAGGGCCCTTCCCATTTGGGATTAAACTTCCCTTTGGTTTTATACGTCATCACCATAGGTCGTCTGTTGGCCAAAACTAAATCGCCTTTCTTGAAAATCCGTTCTTTAACCCTTTTGTTGTAGGCTTTAGAAATACGGGCTTGATATAATTGGATCTGTTGCTGAGCTTAAAGTCATTTGTCGTCTAAGGCTTCAAGTTCTTACAGACGTCGTTGATGTTTCTTTTCCTCTGTCAGTCTGGTTGTAATAGCGACTCTCAGAGAAGGGATTTGAATCTCAAGTGGTAGTACAGCTTCGCAACCGTATATAAAAGAGAATGACGTAGCTCTCGTAAGGGTCCTCATCGTTGTGCGGTAGGCCCACAAATATTCGCCGAGTCTTTTGTCCCAGTCACGTCGGCTCTTGGAAACGAACTTTTTGAGAAGTTTCACAATGATTTTGTTAAAAGCTTCAGCAAAACCATTCGCCGGTAGATAATATGCCGTAGATGCGACACTTTGGATTCTAAATTTATTACAAAATCTTTGAAACCCAAAGCTAACAAATTGTGTCCCGTTATCGTGAACTATTTATCTCGGGACTCCAAAACGGTAAATGACGTGATGTTTGATGAATTTAATCACACTTGAGGTCTTGACTTCTTTCAACGGGACTGCCTCTGCCCATTTGGAGAAGTAATCGGTTACAGCTAAAATGAACCGGTATCCTTTGGAGGTCGGAGGAGAGATTGGTCCTACGATATCCATACCCCACATTTCAAATGGTCAAGATGCGGACGTGGGGTGTATGTTACCTGGCGCTTGGTGGATGAAGTCCCCATGAATCTGACACGCGTGACAACATTTAGCGTAATCAACTGCGTCTGAGAACATCTTTGGCCAGTAATAGCCAATTCGTCAGAGGCGATCCCCAAATTTAACCCCGGGTTGATGAGCTCCGCACATTCCGTCGTGAGCTTCCTTAAGGGCATCTTTTGCTTCCTTTCGAGAGAGGCATCGAAGCAAAACTCCATCATGTGATTTACGATACAGGATTTAAGAATCTGTGTCGTAATAGAATCGGAGGGCCTTTCGTTTGATGAAGGCTGCTTCCTTAAGGTCATCGGGCAGAATTCCGTATAGGACGTAGTCGATATATGGGAATCTCTAATCCCTAGATTCGAACTCCATGGAGGTTGTACATACTTCTCCTATTGTTGTCTTGTCTGAACTTTCCTCTACAGGAATCTTGTAATAGTATAACTCGCGTCCCATGACTGGAATCATTGTTTTAGCCCCTGGTGGCAATGTTAATGAAGTTGCCAAAGAGGCTAAAGTGTCTGCATAAGCGTTCTGAGCTCGTGGAATGTATTCAATAAAGAAACCTTCGAGCTTTTTTAGCTTGTTTAAGCACTGTGAAGTAGTACGAGATTAGATCCTCATGACGCACCTCGTATTCTCCTCGGACTTGATTTACGATGAGCTGAGAGTCACCGTAAGCCTCGAGATGCCGAATATTGAGTTCTTCAGTAAATTGCATTCCTAATAGCAGCGCATTATACTCGGCTATATTGTTGGTACAAGGTTCGATCAGTGAAAACCCTCTTGGGATCACATGGTCGTTCGGGGAAACGAGTACGACCCCCACTCCTACGGTAATTGCTCCATGAGAATTTGCTCTAGATGCACCGTCGAAGAATAATTTCCACACTTGCGTAGCTTCTTGAGTAACGCAAGCGTCAGCAACTTCATCAGGTAGTTCTTCGTACAATTTAGATGTCCCTGGCACCGGATGATCGGCTAAGAAGTCTGCCAATGCTTGACCCTTGATAGCTTTTTGGGGCATGAATTGTATGTCATATTGTGACAAGAGAATGACCCATTTAGCGAGTCGGCAGTTTAGAGATGATGGCTTTGTCATCAGAACTCTCAAGGGATTCACCTTAGAGATGACGTGAATTGTTTGTCCAACTAGATAATGTCGCATCTTTTGAACTGCGAACACCAAAGCAAGATATTCTTTTTCGACTGAATTATACCGGTGCTCGGCTCCCATCATGGTTCTGCTTAAGTAGTAGATGGCTTGCTCTTGCCCTTGATTGTTATTCTAGGCCAACAAAGCTCTAAGGAAATGTTCCATGGCCCTCACATACAACAGAAATGACTTTCCTGATATTAGGGCCACGAGGACTGGCAGTTGAGTAAGATATCTCTTAATCTCCTCGAACGCTTTTTGGTATCTCCATCCCAAACAAAGGATACTCCTTTCTTCATGAGCTTAGAGAAATGTTAGCAACGCCCTGAAAGATTTGATATGAATCTTCGAATATAGGCCAGTCTGCCTTGCAAACCTCTGAGCTCTTTGACATTCTTCGGAGGTGGCATGTCTTGGATAGCACGTACTTTTTCTGGGTCAAGAGAAATTCCTTTGGATGTGACGATAAATCCTAAGAATTTCCCGCTTGATACCCCAAGGAAAGATTTTGTTGGGTTCATCTTCAGTTGATGTGCTCGCATGATGTCGAACATTGTTTTTAAGTCTGTAAGATGATCGCCTTTATGCTGGCTCTTTACTGCTATATCGTCAACGTAGCATTCGATCTTCTTACGTAAGTGTTCGTGGAATATGGCATTCATTGCAGGTTGATAAGTTGCACCTGTGTTTTTCTGGCCAAATGGCATTACTATATAGTAATACACCCCCAGTGGTGTTCTAAAAGCAGTATGTTTTTCATCTTCCGAGTGCATCTTGATCTGATTGTACCCGGAGAATCCGTCCATGAAAGACATCCTTTCATATCCGCAGGTGTTATCGATCATGACGTCAGTGATAGGAAGAGGAAACTCATCTTTTGGACAAGCTGTGTTAAGGTCACAGAAGTCGATGCATATCCGGACCTTACCGTTCTTTTTGGGAACTGGGACAATATTGGCCACCCAGTCCGGGTGTTATTCCTCTCTAACAAAACCCGAGTCTATAAGCTTTTTCACTTCGGACTCAATTGCTTCCATGACCTCTGGACGAAACCGGCGTTGTTGCTGTTTAACGGGTTTTGCATCCGGATCGATGTTGAGACGATGCGTGGCTACTTTTGGGTCCAGGCCAGGCATATCTTCATAATTCCAAGCAAAGACATTTATATATTCTTGGATGAGAGATATAAGGTCCTCTTTTTCGGATGATGATAAGTCTTCAGCTATAAAGATAAGCTTAGGGTCAGATTCATCTCCCATGTTAACCTGGATCACTTTATCTTCAGTGGGTGGTTCGCGTTGTTCGAAACGCATATCCCACAAGATGTTAAGACGTTTGATCCAAGGATCGTCGGTTGATTCGATTAACTCTTCATCACCCTCTGCGTCTTCATCTGGATGACTAGTTAAAATCATATTCACAGTCAGATTTTTAAAGAAAGGTCCGATACTGACGTCGGATTCCCAGGAAGATGTCTCGGATGAATGGTCTTGACGCAGATAATTACTGATTTTATTTTCTGAGACAAAAGGGGTTGTGACGTAGCCCAGACCTCTTCCGGTTTTTTAATAGTAGTCCGAAGGTTTTCCTTTGGGGGTTAGAGACATTCGAATTGGTGTTCGCCTTCCTTTCCCAAAATTTAAACCCTATTTTTCGTTAAAGTTATATCCCATTCGTTTCATTAAATGTATAGAATTGGGTTCGTGGTAATGGAATTGGGGAACTCCGTCATCTTCCTCTGAACTTCCTCGTTTGAGTTGTTCGGGTTTGACTTTACCAAAACAGATCGGCTTCTGCCCTTTCCTTTTGGATGGGACTTTGAAGATAACCTTCTGTGCATCTTCTACTTCTTCATCTAAAGTGAAGGAAGACTTGATTGGAAATATGAGGGATGCTTCTGCACACAATGTGTGTCACGGGTTGGTACCTGTATTAAGATCATTCTCTATTTGTTTATTTTTAGAGGACACATCAGACAAGTACGTTAAAATAAAATCTTCATTAATGCACCATTCACCCTCGCTTGGTACATTATTATTACTCTCATCCTGACCCATTACATCTAAATTCAGTTCCCATGGACAATCTTCTTCAGGATCTGGTTCAATGTCAGCTTCGTTTCCGCTGTCCACATCTTCTTTCTCCTGGGATTCTAGGTAAAAAACGGAGTCGGTGTGAAAGTTTTCTACCCCTCAGAAAGGATACTTTTCTACAATTAGGGTTCAAACTTCTCCCTCATCGTTAGCATATTTCATGACCTGATGCAGGGTAGATGAGACAATACGGTTTGCATGTATCCATGGTCTTCCTAACAATAGATTGTAAGAAGTGTCCGCGTCTATGATATAACAAGTCACTTCGTAAGGTCTCCAATTTGACACCTGAGTTTGATCTTCCCCAGGGGCCGAGTGCTGTTTGCGTTTGTTTTCAGCGAAAGTCGTTGACATTGCAGATTCCATTAAACTTCGATCGTTTACAGAAGGTTACAATGAAAAATTAAACAAATTTACAACTTTCGAGAAAATAACATAATAGTCGTTTATCAACTACTGCTTTTGTGGGACTTTGCCTGTGCCGGGAGTGCTTTGGCTCGTGGACCACCGATTCGTAGATCGTGAGGTTGTTTAGAGATCCTTCCTTCGTTTATCGAAGTAGGGATTTGAAGCGAATATCTTATCGATGTAAGATGTTCACTCTTCCAAAGATCAAGTCTGAGCTTAGATCTCTAGGAATCACCAAACACTGTTTATGAGGGGTGAGAATTCTCTCTTTCTTCCTCAAAATCACCAAAAGCTCAAGTCTTTTCTGCTCCAATATGCTCTCTGTCCTTTATTTCATGTTTAGGGAGGTATTTATAGGGATAGGAATGAACAACAGTTGAAATGGGGGCGAAATAACCGACCAGATGACTGTTCTTTGGCCGCTGCAGTCGACACTGCCGCGGCAGTGTGGGCTGCCGCGGCCAAAGAGGCGGTTACCAGCACGTTCCATCATGCTTGAAACCGTTCTCCCACGACTTTTAACCACCTTTTTCGTGGTTTAACTGCTTGTACACGTCAGCACACGTTCCATTTCTGATATACTGCCACGTGGACTTTGAAAATCAATGTAGAACTGCTCATTTAACCGTCAGCGCAACTCTCTAAAATAGCCGCGGCACTATGGGTTGCCGCACCTTAGCCGCGGCACCATGGGTTGCCGCGCCTTAGCATTGTCCTTCAACGTTGTTTCGCTTCCTTTGAATGATCCCCTTTGATTAAGAGAATATCGTTTATCGTCTTCTCTTTACCTTGAGTGGTATTTGGATATCTATGAGCATTTTTTAACGCCTACAGATACCCCCTTCAAAGTATCTCAGACTCGTTATTTTTAGAGAGGAGTCTGGGATACTTTGGATATGATAAGCTTTCCTTGCAATTTCTTCAGTGCTTTGTTGAGGAAGTTGCATAGAGTGCTTTGCACATGGCTTCAATTCTTGACTTCTCCATCTTTTAGCCTATTCAGTACTTTGTAGAATAGCTAAGATTTCTCCGGTGCTGCGTTTATCGTGTGGCCGTTGTCGAAGTCTTAAATTAGAACCGCTGTGGAGGATTGGAGAAATAGTTTATACTCATATTGGAGTATTCAGGAAATAGTTTGACCTCATATACCCGTTGGGAGGTTCAAGGAGATGCAGTTTATACTCA
>BQKN01000613.1:48619-71492 GCA_022839385.1 Asparagus kiusianus
GAGGTTCAAGGAGATGCAGTTTATACTCATATACTCATCGGAGTGTTCGGGTATGTATTCCAAATACAGTGGGGGATGTATGTGTTCAAATACCCAAGGGATCATTGTGTATGCATGATAATCCTGCGCGACTATGGATCACATCACCATCAACTGCCGCGACAGACTATACTGCCGCGCTTGAGTGCTGTAGCGTGGACTGTCGCGTTTGAACGCGACAGTACAAACTGCCGCGCACCGCTTCGGCTAGTCGGGCTTATAAGCTTGCTGTTGGGTCTTCTCGGGTCATTTCTACCCGCTTCTTTGAGTTCGAAATCTCTTTCAAAACCCTATAAAAGGATTTCCGAACCTCTTCCCTTCTCCATCTTTTCAAAATTCATTGATTTCATTCGAAGGAAAATTAGGGTTTCAGGTGATTTTTTTCAGTTTTCAAACCCCTCTTCGATCTTTCAACTCCCCGAACTCAATTACTTTTGATTTCAGGTAGGATCGAACCCCTCTCTTGTGATTTAGGTTTGCTTCGCCTTTTAGATTTGAGATCTCACATCGAAACCCTATTTTTTTCTTGCTTTTCAGGTCGATTTCACCATGTCTCCCAAAAAAACTCGTGTTTCGAAGGGAAAATCAGCAGCACCAGCACCTGAGGAGGTCGAGACTACTGCCATGCCATTTGGAGGTGACTTTTCAACTCTCTATGTGTTTAAAATTGATGTTTTTGCTGGTATAACCTCGCTTGCCCCCTTTGAGGGGCATTCGGGAAGGATTGATGCTGCAAAATACATATCTTTTTCAATCAAGATAAGTACCACGGCCAAAATACGAAATTGGCTCAAACTTGCGATTTTTGAAACCTGGAATTGCTGTCCAGTTACCGCGGCAGCTCGTGCCGTCGCGGCTTAACGCGGCAGCGTATACTGCCGCGGTAACGCGCGACAGTAAGCACTACCGTGGCTACTTAGAGCGGGGGTTTTGCTCTGTTAGCCCTTTTTATTCAACTATTTTCGCACTTTTCCACGCAGTCCCCTTTCCCTTTGCGGCCTTCTCTGATAGAGAGGACCCAGGTCAGAGCGGTATTCTTCATGCCTCCTTCAATGGTGACTTTCTGGTTAGAGAAGCCCACCAATTTAGCGAGGGTTGTGACGATGGTGTCCCTGAGTTAGTTCGTGAAGGAGGTCGTCGCGTCCTGCGAGCATTGCTGACTGACTCGCCTCTAACTCCGATTCGAGACTCCACCGAACCATTGAAGAAGCCTGATTATTTGTTCGGGGATTCGACAGAAGACCCAGACAACCTTTGCCGTGGTCCTGAAATTTGGTTAAATCAGCATGAAGGTGATTTTCTATTCCTTCCCCCATTCCCTCGATAATATTCAATTCTACAATTACGGAATTTGGCCGTTTCGAGGAAGATGTCATGGCACTTGACAGATGACCATGAACGCATTCATTGCGGGTTTGTTGGTAGAGATGCCAGTGCTCCTGGTTCCATTGGTAGGCATACTATTCGCGGTCTTCACCCGGGAATACTTGGACCAGATAGTGGGCCGCAGAATGAACTGATGATAAAGGCCAACACAGTGAAGAACAGGCTCGCTAGGATCGGTAGAGAATTCCCCCTTCCAAAATCCAGATGTTATGGATGGGTTCATTCTCTTCTAGATAAATGGTGGGCTAGGATGACCAACTACGTACTCACTCGTTGGGACCAAGAGTTAAGGAACTTTGGGTTATACGCTTCCATCAGAGCCGGTGTGCATGGTCTTCCAGTAAGTGTAGATCACTTTCTCGCCTTGTTCGAGTCTTATAATCCGGAGACCAATACATTTTTCACCAAATACGGAGAGTTAGGACTCCTGCTTCACGAGATGATGAAAGTGTCCAGATTGCCACTGGGGTATACTCCTTATCAAGAATTTTTTCCAAACAATCGTCAGCTTATGAAGATGAAGAAGGCTGGCTCTCCTGCTTATGACATTCTCTGGGAGCTAACTTGTCATTACCAGATAGCGATAGCCAAGATTGAGGTGAAGAGTAAGAAGGCGGCTCGAGTCAGTCTAAAACAGTTCGCCGACTATTTATTCCAGAATCTCGAGA
This sequence comes from Asparagus kiusianus, assembly GCA_022839385.1. NCBI lineage: Eukaryota > Viridiplantae > Streptophyta > Magnoliopsida > Asparagales > Asparagaceae > Asparagus > Asparagus kiusianus. The sequence continues at coordinate 50,713 of BQKN01000613.1, forward strand.
GCCCGACCGGTGAAGCTGTCTGTGAATCACCTATTCTGACTCCTTCTGATGTCAATAGGTTGATTACTAAGATTAACGCCCAATCTTATAGAACCGAATCATCTGAGGGTGGTTTTCTCAGGGGCACAAAGTTCAGCACCTTCTTGTGGCAATCCACGAAGAGAATGAGGCCTGAGACTCTCCTTTCTGGCTTTCTGGCTATATGGCTAAAGAAATGTGTCGTGCCACATCAGTCTTCTGAGGCGCTTCCTCTTGAGGTTCTATTTCCTGCCGTGCAACTGGCCATCGGAGGTAGGTTATCTTTGCTCTCCGCCATGATTGCTGACATCCACAGTGGTTTGCGTAACCTGGCTAACACTTTTACAAAAGTGGATGCTGAGCCTTCGACTAAGATTCCCTTGTCGAGCGTTGAATTGCCATACACATATTTAATGGCGTGGTTGATCCTCCACCAGACGGATATGATGTCTGCACCTGATGTGTCCGATCCTGAAATTCCTTTGCTGCAGCTTTTGGAGGGATGTAAATGGCTGAATCCCTCTCGACCATGGTCTGAACGGGTGAGGCAGTTTAAGAATGCCAAGTGCTGGGAATTCTACAAATGCTTCCCCCGATTTTCTGGTGCTTATAATGATATGCTTGTTGACGAAGAAATGCCTGGGACTAAAAAGACTTCTCTCGACATGGGCAGCTTCCACTGGCTCGTGAACATTCGACCAGGTTATAATGTTTTTCGATCGAAGAACCTATGCAGGATTGAGCCCTATTTTCCTTGCCGATTTGCGCGATAATTCGGCTACGACCAATTGTATGTTGGGAATCCCAACAAATGGCTAATAACCTGTGGAGGCCTTATCGATGGAGTGCGGGCTTGGTTCTGGAATGTTGCCGGTTGTACCGGAGCTCAGTTTAGTTTGCCCGTTGCTGAACCTGATCTTCATCTAACTTTCCTCTACTGTCGATGGATCTTAGCCGCCAACACGCCCGTTCCTAAGAAAAAGATTTCTGAGTTGGAAGCGGAGGCTGTGGTCCGTAGAGTTATACCTTCGCGGAAGGGAAAGGAACCTGCTACATCTTCCCGTAAAGGAAAACAAGCAGCTGATTCTGAAGAGAGTGACAATTTCGAGACATCCAGTGAGGAGGATGAAACCAAAGATGAAACAGGAGCTGATGTTCCTCTTTCTCCCGTGGCTCACAGGACTCGTCAAGCTTCTTCACCCCGATCACCCGGTGCTCCTTCTAAGGATATTCGAATGAGAGAAAAGAGTATTCCCTTATCATCTTCTAATAAAATGACCGTCATATGGCCTGCCTTTGAAGGGGAAGAAGAAGAAGAAGAGGAGGAAAACATTGCTCCGCTCATCGGTAGAAAGAGATCCCGGACTCCTGCTCCTTCCGAGGCTCAACCCCACGCTGCTCAAGGAACTGAGCTGCGTACCAAATTTCACCATGAAGGCTCGGAAGCTCCCAAGGATATTCACTCACCAAAGAGGATTAAGAAGACTGCCCACCGGCGACGTCAACTTTCACCTTTACGCGAAGAAGAGATCCCTCAAAACTTTCCAGCTGACGAGAGGGGTAAACTCTCTCTATTTTCTCTTTTTTCATCAACTCATCTTTCAAGTCTAAAATTTTATTTATTCTTCTGTTATTGTAGTTGAGCCAGAAGAAGAAGGGGAAATCATACCCGAACCTCCTTCTCCGGGTTTAATGGATGTTGATGAATCAAGCTTCACTCAGCAAGTACACCAAGCGATGAGTAAAGAACCCGTCAGCATGGGCACCACCATTCCTCCAGTTGTCACACCGACCTCCCCAACCATCGAGACAGGTACATGTGCTTCCTTATTTGGAGGATACTTTCGGAAAATAAATGAATCGGAACGTGTTCCTCTTCTACTAACTTGTGCGCTTTATCTTCTTTTAGTCAAACTAAAGGAGGTGAGTGCGGGTAGTAGCGCCGCTGACCCCGCAATCACTGTCGAAGGTAACCTTAGTTTCATTTGCCTTGATTCCTTCATATTCCTTATATATGTACTGACGGGTCTCTCTAATCTCAAGATATTCCGGCTAATGAGCCAAAAGATCAGGAAATTGCTCATGATATGGAGATTGGGGAATTCAACGAACAAGATTTTAACCTTGATATCTCCGAAGACGATCACCAACGCATCTCCGATCTACTGTCAACCCCATATCCGGCTGCTACTGCAGGACCAACTACTGTAGTTGATTCAACTGAAGTGGGTGTGTCGGAAGGTATATACTTTCGGACTTAAGTCCTTAATTAAACTTTATTTCTTATCTTTAGATGACTAAAATAAGAATTTTAGACGTAGGACCAACGAATGAAGTTGATGCGTCTACCGTCATTGGTGAATGTGATCAACCTGAAGGCCTGGGTTTTCTACTTTTGACAGGCCCTCCAGCTGTAGTTGAATCATCAACTACCATTCCTTTGACTTCTGATATTGTCGAAGCTGGACCTGTCGTAACTTCCGATCCGACTCCAGTTGTTCATGAAACCGGAGGATCAAAAGCTACCGTGGAAGAGCAACCTCCTGCGACTTCGGCTCAACTTGGTATGTCTCATCTTTGATGTGCTTCGAAGTTAGATTAATAGAGTAGAACATTAATTCATCTTTTTCTCTTTTATAGAAATTGTTCCTCTAGGATTCACAGACCCGGATCCGAAGCCGTTGGGGGTTTCAAGTGAACAACCGTCTGATACAATGAATCAACAGACGAATGTTATTTCTGAACAACTCCCAGTTGTTGTAGAGCCTACTGCGGTCTTGCCAAGCCAATGTAACTCAGTTATTAACTTCTCTAATGAGCGTAATATGTTTTCGTTCGCTGTTATATGTAGGCTTGTACATTTTATATTTATTTCATCTGTTCATTTTGTAGCTACTCCTGTATCACTGTCCGATCGCATTCAAGCTTTATTAGCAGATGAAGATTCGGACAAGGCTGTCCTATGCGCTGATGTTCAAGGCTTGGTCGCCTTCATAAATGTCATGGTTGATCGGATTCTTCTCAAAGGCTCGCCTTTCGACCATTTTAGAAAAACTCTCGATCGCTATGTATCCGGCCTTAAAAACTACGGATACTCTGAACTATCCGGTTCGATTGAAGCTTACTTGGCTGATCTTAAGCAACACATTAAGGATTTGCAAAATCTTCTTGTTACTGGCGCGTCCTCCTACATTGCTTCTCAAATGGATCTGAAATTGCAGGCAAGGCGTGATTCTCAGAAGTCCGCTGAATCTGAACTCCAGAGGCTGAAAATCCGTATCGATCAACTCAGGGAGTGCGTTGCTAACAAGACACATATTAAGGCCGATCTGTATCGTGATTTAGAATCGAATCAAGCGAAGATAGCCCGTTTGGAAAAGCAACTCGCTGACACGAGGGATGCTCGCGAAGTGTTAGAGTCCGACTTGGCGAAGGTGACTGAGATTGAGGTGAATCTACTCCGGCAGCTGAATCTCCAGGACAAGATTTTTGCTGACAAAGAACAAGAGGTGATTAAAATTCAAAGTATCAATGAAGAAAACTTCAAAGCTGATTTGATCCCCGAGCTCGAATTGGCTTATGTGACGGAACTCTCTCGATTAGAGGATCAAGTCCGTCATTATAAGATATTGTAATTTGAGAACATATATTTTTTTTATAGCTCTGTTTGAACTCTTTTGATAAATAGAATGAACTCTTTTGCTCGTTGAGATTTTATTATGATTATTCACTCTTGTTTGGGATAAATAACCATAATACTTATAGGATTTTTGGCAAATCCTCAGCCATCAACGGATTTGATATGCCTTTACCGACTACCGTTTGAATCGGGCTATTATGTAAATTATCTAAGTCTGTTTCACATATAACATTAGTGTAGACGGTAAAAACTACCGCGGCAGATTAGCGAACGAATTCGCCCACAGAACAGGACCACCTTCTCTTAGGCCACTAAGCGGGTTCGCTGGCACACGAACGCCCCACTCTGGCCGCATACGCCAGATCGCAGGGATCCGCCAGCAGGATGAATCCGCCCTCACAACCAAATCCGCCCGCCAGGAGAGTGCTCAAACCCGCCCTCGTGTGCCGAAGCCACTTGCAGAGAGCCACGTCTGCCTGCGTAAGCCGAAAGCCGGGTTTCCAGGGACAAGCCTCCCCTATCTCCCACGATGCGACAGGAGGGGGGAACAGTGTCCCAAGTCCGTCCGACGTCCGCCCGTAATCCAAGCGAACGGGACAGACGCCGGACCGACCTGCATTCTCATAAATGCAGGTCACCTCACCCATTAGGAAGGAGGGCCAGGGCCATGACGCGCCGAAAGCCATCCGAAGCTCGTTCAGACACGCAACGCCTGTTCCCCCGCCCCTATTCGAACATAGGGGGAGGAGAGAGGCACAACGCCCCAGGACCGCCGGAAGGTCATTCGGTACCTCGCCGCACCAGTGAACGGACGGGTGCCAGAGCCGTCTGCATCCACATAAATGCAGCGCGCCGCGCCCCGAGCGAAGGGTCAGAGCCACCGGCGTTCGATGAGATATCCAAATCTACTCGAGTACCTGGCAGTCGCTGTCACGAGTACGAGGAGGGGCTTTCCCACTCCTATACGACGTGACGCGACCTGTAGCCCCAGAAGCAACCGTTTGTTGTACAGGGGACAATAGGATGTCCTTGAACAGTGTATGGTCACATCCCATGGTTCAAGGGACAACCGAACTGTCCCTCTCCCACTTAAAAGAGCTTCCTACAGCAACCTAAAAAAAGGGATCGATCGAGAGAAGGGCGATAGATCAAAAAAAGAGGAGAATCGATCAACCAACCGAAGAACCTCCAAGGTCCGAGCTCCGATCGCCGGCGAACTAGAGGATTCGAACTCCTTCACCCAGAGCTTCTACTGAGTACTGAAGCTCTCCAACAACCTCGGTCGAACCGTCCAAGGGAAGCAGACCCGGCGCGAGCACCGGGCGAAGCATCCTGTAGCTACCGTAAAGTCCCCACGAATATAAACAAGGAGGGCATTCCCTCCGCTTCTGTTGTAATTCAGATTGATTTAGTTTGTAATAAGCTTTCTTATAAATACAAACGAAATCCCTCCCTTTTTCTGGGAAAATCAGAAATTTACACCTACAATTAGGCTAAAAGACTTCAACTCTTTTAGACTTTAAACTACAATATTGAATATGTAGGCTACATGTGTAGATGTAGGCTTATCTCTAATAAGGGATAGAGATAACATCCCCCATGTACAAATGACATGGATTTTAAAGTGTGAGTAGGTTGTATTTTCTATGTATGAAAACGAACCCAAATTTGTGAAGAATGAACTGTATATTCCAGCTCTCGATCTCTTGTTTGTTGGTAGAGATAAACCCAGAATTGAAGAGGAATAATTTCATATTCCGTCTCCTAGTCTCTTGTTTGTTGGTAGAGATAAACCCGGAATCGGAGAGGAAGAACTTTATATTCTATCTCCTAGTCTCTTGTTTGTTGGTAGAGAGAAACCCGAAATCGGAGAGGAAGAATTTTATATTCTATCTCCTGGTACAAAGGAAACTCAAAGTGGGATCTCCACTTAGAGAATCCGGATTGGTTTGAATAACCCTAACTGTCATAAGGTTTGATTATCCAATTCAAAAGTGAACCTTTCGTTCACAATGTGAATCGAAAGGAGATTTTGGTTGTGGTTCTAACTGTAGTAAGGTTTGACCAAGTGGGGGTTGAATTGATCCTAACTGTTCAAAGGTTTGATCATTCAATTTGTGGACCTCTCGTTCATGGAACGAATCGAGAGGGGACTTTGGTTTTGGTCCTAACTGTAGTAAGGTTTGACCAAGTAGGGGATAGGAATAGGGTACAAATAACAATGAGTTTGTTGATTTGTACAAACTATTCGGTGGGAAATTTTTGATTTCAAACATAAGAATTCGACATGAAATAACTTGTCGACTGATACAGACTGACGACCATTGGTCGATCTGATTGGTGGGGGTTTCATGGTGCGGGGTTACGAATCATCGAGTTTCCCCTTCCATGATCGCATTACAGGGTTTTGTGAGGAAAGATTACGATCATTAAATCTCATCTCAACAAAAATAGTACTAGAATCTTAATCATTTTTATAACAATTAAGAATAAACTATTCACAGGATCAGTTTCCATTTAGGATAATCAACTGATATCGCGTTATCCTGAAATATCCTGTACAGGATTCTCTAGGAACTTCCCGTTTTACATAGGTTATCCTAAATGTATTACGGATAATACTTTTTCAGGAACTTCCCATTTATTGGCATCATTAATTTGCTGCCATCCTGAGTAATCAGGCGATATGCACCGTTTGAATAAACCGTTTCTATCACAAACGGGCCTTCCCATTTAGGTTCAAATTTTCCTTTCTTCTTAGAAGTGAGAATCATAGGTCATCGAACAGCAAGAACCAGATCTCCTTCTTTAAAACTTCGGCGTCGGACCCTTTTATCAAAAGCCCAGGAAATTCTAGCTTGATAAAACTCGATCTGTTGTTAAGCTTCCAAGCGCTTTTCATCTAACATCTCTAACTCTTCGAGACGTTTCTGATGATGTTCTTCCGTCGTCATTCCCATTGCGAGAGCGACACGGAGGGAAGGAATCTGTATTTCCAATGGCAGAACAGCTTCACATCCATATGTTAAGGCATATGGGGTTGTTCCGGTTGGCGTACGGACAGTTGTGCGATAAGCCCATAGGGCTTCGCCGAGTTTGTCGTCCTAATCTCGTTTATTGGTTTTCACCAATTTTGCCAAAATCTTGATGATAGTCTTGTTAAAAGCTTCAGCCAATCCGTTAGCTGTGGGATTATAAGCCGTCGATGAAACGTCCTTAATCCCGAATTTACCACAGAACTTGATGAATGCGTTGCTGACAAATTGAGGACTATTATCGTGTACTATTCGTCTTGGAACACCATACTGATATATGATATGGTGTTTGATAAACTTAATAATATCACTCGTCTTTACTTCTCTAAGTGGAACTGCTTCTGCCCATTTTGAGAAATAATCGGTGATTGCCAAAATGAAACGGTCTCCCTTAACCGAAGATGGGAAAATAGGACCAACGATATCCATGCCCCAAGTTTCGAATGGCCATGATGTTGCCGATGGGTGTAAATACTCAGGAGGCTGGTGCATATAATTCGCATGTAACTGACACACTTCACATCGTCGTGCGTAGTCGACTGCGTCTTTTACCATAGTTGGCCAGTAATACCCGATTCTCCTAAGTCGGTCACAGAGTTTGGGACCGGGTTGATGTGCACCGCATATTCCATCATGTTCCTCTTTGAGTGCTTGTTCCGCTTCTTTGCCAGATAGACAACGGAGTAAAAGACCATCGTATGATCGTCGATACAACATTTGCGCTGTGGCGTTGTAGTAAAATCTCGGTGCTCTTCGCCGAATTGATTCCCTTTCTCTTACATCTTCAGGCAATATACCATGTAGGACGTAGTCGATAATAGGAAAACGCCAATCTCGAACTTCGGATTCAACTCCTGTTGAGTATGCTTCTTTAACACTCGAATCGTAGATTGGAACAATAAGCTGGTGAGTCCTCACTGTAATCAATTGCTCTATTTCGGGAGGTTGAGCCAAGGATACCGACAACGCCGCCAATGCGTCTGCATACGTGTTTTGGAGACGTGGAACGTACTCGATGAAAAATCCTTCAAACGAGTTTGCCATCTCAATGGCCACCTGGTGGTATGGAATCAGGTCTTGATTTCTGACTTCATACTCTCCTCGTATCTGATTAACTACCAGTTGAGAATCTCCAAAAGCTTCAAGGTATTCGACCCCCAGCTCTTTGGCAAAATTGAGTCTAATTATCAATGCATTATATTCGGCCACATTATTAGAACATGGTTTGGTCAATGAATATGCTCTAGGCAAGACATGCTTTTCCGAGGAAACTAAAACGACCCCCACTCCTGAGGAGACTCTAGAACATCCGGGTGCGCTCGCCACGTTGGTCGCGCGGGAAGCCCCATCGAAGTATAATTGCCACACTTGTTGATGTGAGGTGGTATTAACTTCGTGAGTTTCATCTGGCAGATCGTCGTATAATTCGACTACATCCTTCGTAGAATTTTCCACCAAAAGATCGCAAATAGCTCGTCCTTTGACTGATTTTTGTTGCTTGAAGTACAAGTCGTATTGCGATAAGAGTAAGGCCCATCTAGCTAAACGCTAATTCATGGATGCCGGCTGGGTCATGAATACGCGGATTGGGTTTATGTTGGAAATGACATAGATCGTCTATCCAACTAAATAATGTCGCATTTTTTGGATTGCGAATACCAGGGCAAGGCATTCTTTCTCGATCATCGGATAAAGAGATTCAGCTCCTACCAGTGTGCGACTCAGGTAATATACTGCTTGCTCATGACCGTTATCGTCGTCTTGTGCAAGTAATGCACTTAACGAATGGCTTGTCGCTTTGACATAAATCAAAAACGGTCTGCCCGATTTCGGTGCAACAAGAATAGGTGGGTTCGCCAGATATGTTTTAATATCTTCGAACGCCTTCTGACATGCTTCATCCCAAATAAATGACACGCCCTTTTTTGTGAGTTTAGAGAATGGTTGACATTTCCCGGACAGATTTGATATAAATCGACGGATATATGCCAATCGACCTTGCAATCCTCTGAGTTCTTTAAGATTTCTTGGAGGTTGCAACTCATGTATCGCCTTCACTTTATCAGGATCGATATGAATACCTTTTGTGGTGATGACGAATCCAAGAAATTTATCGCTCGACATTCCTAGGAAGGATTTAGTCGGGTTTATTTTTAGCTGATGACTTCTCATAAGATCGAACATCATCTTTAGATCTTTAATGTGGTCGTTTTTATCACGGCTCTTAACGACCAGGTCATCAACGTAACATTCGACGGTCTTCCGAAGGTGTTCTTGAAAGATCTTTGTCATGGCTCGTTGGTACGTAGCACCGGTGTTCTTCAACCCGAATGGCATAACAGTATAACAGAAGACACCAAGGGGTGTTCTGAATGCTGTATGTTTTTCATCGTTTGGATGCATCTTAATCTGATTATACCCCGAAAATCCATCCATAAATGACATTCTCTCAAACCCGCATGTATTATCAATGATGACGTCCGTAATTGGTAAAGGGAAGTCGTCTTTAGGATATGCGGTATTCAGATCTCTGAAGTCAATGCAAATTCTGATTTTTCCATTCTTTTTAAAAACTAGAACGATATTGGCTAACCAATCAGGGTGTTGCTCTTCTCTGACAAAACCTGAATCGATTAATTTCTTGACTTCAGCTTCTATTGCCTCCATAATTTGTGGACGAAACCGTCTTTGTTGTTGTTTGATAGGTTTAGCATCCGATTTTATATTGAGGCTATGCATTGCTACGTTTGGGTCGAGTCCCGGCATATCTTCGTAATTCCAAGCGAAAACATCGATATACTCTCTAACGAGGGCGATTAGTTCCTCTTTTTTATCCGGTGGAAGATCACCGCTGATAAATATAGGTTTCGGATTAGCTTCGTCATCCATATTAATCTGGACTACCTTATCCTCCGTAGGAGGTTCCCTTTGCTCAAACCGATCGCCATACTGGATATTCATATAATGCATCCAGGGATCTTCCCAAATAGGCAATTGATCGTCTTCTTCGGTTGTGGAAGGATCAACCGTCACCATGTTCGACATTAGGGCCTTGAATTTCTCTCCAATGCTCACGTCAGAGTCCCACATTGAAGTATCGGATGAATGCCCACTCTCATTTCTCAGCTGGCTAATGATCTGCTGGCAATATTCATCATCAGATGACGAAGCATAACCTAAACCTCTTTTATGACTATAATAATTGTTCGGTTTTCCTTTTGGTACATAAGTAGGACGGGGTGGAACCCTGACTCCTTGACCAAAATGAAGACCTTCACCGAGCGAGAGGTTATAGCCTTGTCTCGTCATGTAACCATTTGCTTGCGAACTATACCAAGAGAAATGTCACCCTGGCTTTTCATCGTCCGAGTTGCTATCCAAGAAAAGATTAGGAGTTGGGGATGGATCTCCTTTTCCAAAGATTATTTCTTTCTCACCCCCTGTCTTTGCGGGTAGGATTACCGTTGTTCCCATTGGATTTTGAAGATATTTTGTCATCGTACAAGACGAGTGGAGCGGCATGTGTAGACTAGGATCGTCATACAATTCCTGCATTACATCATTGAGACAAAGCGAGTACTCTAAATCACCATTTATTATTTCATCGGCAAGTTGCCAGTTACAACTTTCGACCGACGATTCATCACCGTCAAGATCGATTACAAGAGGTTCAATGTCATTTAGTACAAGACCTTCACTATAATCGAGCCCGGCTTCGGTATCAGCTTCTTCTTTGCTGTCCGTGTCATGGGCCGATGGTTCAGTATCGGACTCAGCACCATAAAGAAGGGAGTCAGTAAAGTAATTTTCTAACCCCTTGAATGGTTGCTTATCCGTGACCACCGTCTTGACCTCCTCATTAGTGTCGACATACTTCAAACACTGATAGAGGGCGGAGGGAACTATAAGATTACCGTGGATCCATGGGCGACCCAATAGTAAGTTATAGGAAGTCTCTACATCGATCACATAGCAGGTGACTTCAGACTTCAAATCTACGAGTTGACACTTCACCCGGATTTTTCCCAACGGTCTTGACCCACTAGTATTGAATCCGTAGATGACCGTTCCTTTGGAGGCTAACTTGCTGGTGGGAATTCCGAGATGGTACATCAACCGAAGTGGCATGATGCTAACAGCGAAACCCGGATCGACTTGAATTCGGTTGACAACGCTCGAACCGATATATCCAGTAAAATATAACGGTCTATCATGCTTTGAATTTCTGACTTGCATATCTTCTTTTGTGAAAGCAATGCAAGGAAATTTGGTGGCTGCCAAATTACAATGCTGCACTGATGACTCTGGCTTTTCAGGAGTTGGTTTGATCTGAGTGAGGAATACCTCAGAATCAGCCAAGGCTTCTTGTAAAGCTTCCCTGGTTTCTTTCAAGAGGCGTAACAACTCGTATAGCGTGATCCTTGCTAGGATATTAGCTAACTGAGTCATGACGTCAAAGCGGTATGGAGTATTCGAGCTTTCCGGTTTGTCTCGTCCAATCGGTCTATTGAAACAAGACTGCTTCGGAATTTGAACCTCTTTATGTTGGGGTTCCTTTTCTTTTTGCTTAGCCGGTTGTTGCGGTTTCTCAGCAGCTACAGGAGGAGTTGCAACTACCCCCAGCTCTGCAAGAGTTTTAGCGTTTGGATTAGAAGTTTTAGGATACTGGTAATGGTATTCGTTTCCACCCATTGTAGATAAAGACTCTTGCTCTTCTTCAGAAAACGGTAAAGCTAGAATTTCTTCATCGTCTTTCTTAGGAATCACCGAGGCCCCGTAACAGGACTTCTCCTTTCCCTTGCCTTTCAATTTCTTCTTCGACGTGGATGTCGTCCACTGTTCATCTTCAAGCAAATCTAGATGAACCCAAAGGATTTCGCCGTTAGGGGTCGTGTGTGATACAAGTCCCTTTTGGCGCTGTCCATGAGGGTCATCATTGATGGTTTGCATCTTGACCTTTGATACTGGCTCAGCTTGAAACCAGGACAAAGGAACCGTTCCGAAGCTAATAGAGACCGCATTTGCACCTACTTTCTTCTCTTTCGGCTTTGGTGTCATGATACCAACATCGATTAAGGTTTGTATTTTGTCTTTTAAGACGTAACACGCCTTAGTGGGATGGTAGACCCTTCTGTGATATGCACAATACTTCGAATCATTAGTCTTCGTTGCTTCTTCTTGGTTTGTGATCGGTGGAAGCTTGATCTTGTTGTTGTTTAACAGATACTTGAAGATAACTGGTACTTCATCATCCTTGAAAGAATACTCCTTCGGGAATCTGGGCTCTGAAGTCTTAGGTTGCCTCGGAGGTTGTTGATTCTGATTTGGCGCCAGTTGGAAAGATGATTGTTGCGGCTGTTGTTGTGGTTGTTGTGATGTTTGATGTGCATCAACAGCGGCTCCGGACCCTCTTCCTCTGCCTCGAGAGTTAAAGTTCTGTTTCTGAGGATTATCTTGTGGCAGTCCCCTTTCTAACTTCTTTCTCTTAAGAAAGCGCTCAGCTTGTTCACCTCTCACTTTCAATTCCTTCCAAGTTTTAGAAGGCACAACCCCCATGACTTCTAACACATCCAACGACAAGTTGTTGTGACATGTCTGTAGGATAAACTCTTCTGTGAGTGGATCTCGGTAGTTTACCACTTTGTTCCAGAATCGTTTGACAAAGACATCAACCGACTCCCCATTTATCTGCTTCTCGTCCAACAAAGTGCCAATAGAAACCTCGGTGTCGTCGTCGAAGAAATTAGTGAGGAATAATCCTTCCATATCTTCCCAGCTAGTGATGCTCCCGGGTTTGAGACGTCGGTACCAATCGAAGGCAAGCCCGCGAAGGGTTCCTACGAATGACCGGACCATCAAGGCTTCGTTTCCGGATATAGCGCCAAGATATGACTTGAAATAAATCAAGTGCTGAGTTGGTGAACCCCTGCCATCAAAAGGAGTAAAGTTAATCAAATTAAACTTTAGGGGATAAGGAATCAGATTCCACTCCCTCGGGTACGGGTATGGAATGCCCGTTTTCTTCACTTCTTGGGCAGTCATTAAAGCGTTGACCTTGCTCTCAAGATCTTGCATTTTCTTGTCTTCTTCCTCACTCTTCTTCAAGTAAATTCGAGGAGGTTGAGTGGATGATTTGGTCGGACCGCTTCCGGACTTATCTTTATCGGGAGGAGGATCGGCGAAGATAGTCTCATCTTCTTCAGTATCGACCTCAGTTATACGTACAGGTATAGCGTTACGCTGGCTGGATTCCGCCTTTTGGCTCGATTCCGGTTGATGTTGTTGAGCTTGCAAATCCCGAATCTGCTGCATTGTCAACTCTATCTCGGTTTTAACTTCAGCTCTAATTTCCTCACGTTGTTTGGCTAACGCTTCCTGTAATATCTGAGCCAATTGATCTGGCATGATTGCGAATGATTCTCTGACTCGCCCCACACTGGATGTGGTATCGTCTGAAGCAATAGCAGAACAAGTATCTGACAACTCCTCCTCTGGCGATAAACCTTCGTGCATTCTTTTGTAGTCTCGGCGTCGGTTGGCCCTTCGTTGTAACCGCGACATTCTTTGAGATAGACCCCGCTCAACTCTCCCTTCCGGAGCTAAATCAGGGTCAGGGTTGACTAATAGCTGCTTTCTTCTGCCGGTCATGTTAATAGTGACCTCAGAGAATTCATCTCACCGCATTGTAGGTTTCCTCTGGTTGAAACGCCTCACTTTGGATTTTGACGCTTCAGTCAAAAGTCTTTGAAATACGGAAACTTGTTTTGCCTTAGTTTCTGAGCAACCGCATTCCGTCAGCACTGCCTTAATAAGTCTCTCGCAAGCGCAATGAGACTCATCTTCTCGGACAATTCTTTTTCTCGAGTTGTTATTTTGATAGTACAGCTCATCATTGTTATGATTTGAGCAACCTATCTTTTGTTTGGGAACCTTGTTAACATGCACAGGACGACTAGTCGTCGCCTCTGGGCGATCCAAGGTTAAAATTTTAAATACACCCCCTTGTGGGTGTGGAGTCTTCATAGGTCCTAAACGATCATGAACTGATATTCTCTCATTTTGGACCGGATTAATTCTGACAGGAGGGTGTTTACGACTCCCTGTATAGGAAACCACTAAGGGTTTATTTGCCAGACTTGGATTTTCTTTGACCGGGTTTTTGCCTTGATCGTCAACCGAGGGACCAAGGCGATCCGCCATGGTGATCTTGAACTTAGATAAATCTGGGCTAACCCAGGGTTTCACCAGTGATGCAGTAGACGGGCTCGGAACAAATGTTTGCGGCGCCTTCGGCATCCAAACTCTACGGTTCTTTGGTGGCTTTTTAGACACCAACTCCTCTTTGATTGCTTGTTTTTGTTGATGAAGAGCGCGGGCACGAGCGGCCTTCACCTTACGCCTTTGTATTCGTTCCTTTAGTGTTGAACGGGCCCTTTTGACGAGGGTCCATTCCTCCGTCGTAAGTTGGGCAGAAATGTGATTATTTTGCCTTTGAGGCAACTGAACCATCTTCTGGTTCCTCGACTTTAGGTCCGTATAATAATGGACCCCGTCGGTCTGTTGCATGGCCTTAGCCAATTGTCGAGCACGGCGCTAGCGTTGTCTCTGACGAGCCCTCTTCGTCAGCACCGGTGAGATATTCATCAGCGACTCCTTAACTGGTGCGGAGTCATTTGGAGCAGAGATGTTGCAGGGAGATTCCTTAACAACAATCGAGCAGGAACCTTCATCTACGGCCTTCATCGGAACTGAAGACTTGGGAACTTTCTTGGAAGAAGAAATCCTCCTGCACTTACGCGGGGAGGAAGATTTTGAAGACGAGGATGACATGTATTCCTAGAATTTTGCCTGATCGAATTCGTATTCAATCTCCTCAGTGACCATGATCTTGATCGGCTACGACACTGCGGCCTCGGCAGCGAGACCGCTGGCTCCCACTATGGTCGCCAGTTTGTTTTCAGTGAAAGTCGTTGACATTGCAGATTCTATTAAACTTCGATCGTTTACAGAAGGTTACAATGAAAAATTAAACAAAAATTATAACTTTCGAGAAAATAACACAATAGTCGTTTATCAACTACTGCTTTTGTGGGACTTTGCCTGTGCCGGGAGTGCTTTGGCTCGTGGACCACCGATTCGCAGATCGTGAGGTTGTTTAGAGATCCTTCCTTCGTTTATCGAAGTAGGGATTTGAAGCGAATATCTTATCGATGTAAGATGTTCACTCTTCCAAAGATCAAGTCTGAGCTTAGATCTCTAGGAATCACCAAACACTGTTTATGAGGGGTGAGAATCATCTCTTTCTTCCTCAAAATCACCAAAAGCTCAAGTCTTTTCTGCTCCAATATGCTCTCTGTCCTTTATTTCATGTTTAGGGAGGTATTTATAGGGATAGGAATGAACAACAGTTGAAATGGGGGTGAAATAACCGACCAGATGACTGTTCTTTGGCCGCTGCAGTCGACACTACCGCGGCTATTGGCGCGGCAGTGTGGGCTGCCGCGGCCAAAGAGGCGGTTACCAGCACGTTCCATCATACTTGAAACCGTTCTCCCACGACTTTTAACCACCTTTTTCGTGGTTTAACTGCTTGTACACGTCAGCACACGTTCCATTTCTGATATACTGCCACGTGGACTTTAAAAATCAATGTAGAACTGCTCATTTAACCGTCAGGGCAACTCTCTAAAATAGCCGCGGCACTATGGGTTGCCGCACCTTAGCCGCGGCACCATGGGTTGCCGCGTCTTAGCCGCGGCACCATGGGTAGCTGCGCCTTAGCATTGTCCTTCAACGTTGTTTCGCTTCCTTTGAATGATCCCCTTTGATTAAGAGAATGTCGTTTATCGTCTTCTCTTTACCTTGAGTGGTATTTGGATATCTATGAGCATTTTTTGACGCCTACAATGTTGAACCCAAAGATGGTAGTTTGAGTAGTGTTCAGTCGATGCATGGGAATCCCTAAGACCTGCATGACCCTATAGGGCATGATGCTGAGCGCTGAGCCCGGGTCAACTTGGACCCGACTGATTTCGGAGGATCCGATATACCCCGTGTAGTATAATGGTCTATCATACTTGTGCTTGACCTGTATATCTTCCTGAGTAAAGGATATACAGGGTAAACTTCTCGCCGCTTACAGACATTACAGGCAAGGTTGGTCTTCAGAAGCTTCAGGAATTGGAGCGACTTGTGTAATGAAGCTCTCCGTATTCTTTAATGCTTCAATTAGAGCTTCCTTGTTTTGGACAACCTTAGGAGCTCATATAGAGTAATCCTGGCCGATATGTTGGCTAGCTGTGCCATGACATTGAATTGGAAAGGAGCACTCGATTCTCCGGGTTCCTGGTGAAGATTTTTGTTGAACCGGATCTCCTTCTGTTTCCCTTTATCGACCGACTTCTTTAATACAGAACCCCCAGCGTCTTGGGGCTGTTCTTCAGCTTCTTGAGCATTCTGGTTGTAGTCTTTCAAGTAAGCCTTTCCAGACCGAGTGCCAGGGTTTTCTCTTGGGTATGTTGCCAGGGCAATCCTCTCTTCTTCTGAGTCAGTAAGAGGTTTGAGGTGATCATCATTCTCATTAACAGAGGGGCTAATCATGTTGGATGACTTAGCCTTTTCTCCCTTCTTTTTGGACGTGGTTTTCGTCCACTGCCAATCTTCTACCAGGTCAGGATGTACCCACATGATCTCTCCTTTTGGGGTAGTGAGGGGTACCAACCCTCTGTCCTTCTGACTATACAAGTTAGTGTTTTTCTGGTGCATTTCTCCTTTATGAATGGGGACAACACCATCTGCGGTCGCTACCGGAGGGAAGTCACCGAATTGGGCCACTATCATATTAGTGGATACAGTCTTTTGCTCTGGCTTCAAGGTGAGCACATTAGCATTCACCAAATTTTGGAGGATGTCTTTAAAGACATAGCACCTTCTGGTAGGATGTCCTAGGAACCTGTGATAGCGGCAATAATTAGGATCATCCAACTTTCCTGCTTCATCCGGATTCTTGATTTCGGGAAGTTGCAACTTGTTATTCTTCCGTAGTAACTGGAACAAGGTATCTACATGCTCCTCTTTAAATGAATACTGCTTGGGCGCTCTTTGTTGATTTGGCGCCTTGCCTTGCTTAGCAGGAGGGGACGCTCGCGTGCTGGCGTCAGTTGCCATAGTCTCTTTTCCCTTAGTCCACTGTGCATTATGCTGATTGCGTTGCTGTGGCGGCTTGGGTTGCGTATGCGTAGCTTCTTCGGCTTTAACTCGAGCAACAATCTCTTCGGCTTGTTCTCCTTGTGATACCAGTTGCCTCCAGGAGTGACATTCCGCTACTCTCATCTGAGCAAGGAGTTGTGTCTGCAAGTTGTGCCTGCAAGTTTCAACCAAAGTTGATTGGGTCATACCTGAAGGGCATCGCAATGCCATGCTGCGGAATCTCTCTACATAGGACTTGATAGATTCCCCCATCCTCTGCTTGGTAGCGAGAAGAGTCGGGCCTGAGACTTCTGTATCGTCCTCGAAGAACCTAGCTAAGAAAAGCCTTTCCAAATCTATCCATTTTTGAATAGATCCGGTAGGCAATTTCATAAACCACTCAAAGGCAACTCCTTTAAGAGTGCCGATGAAAAAACGGGTCAGGATGGCGTCGTTTACTACCACATCTCCAGTCTGTGACTTGAAGTAGTAGATGTGCTGATTCGATGATCCGGTGCCATCGAACGGTTACAAGGTAGGTGCCTTAAACTTCGGTGGGTAAGGGGCTATGTCCTACTCAATGGGATAGGGCCGTACCACCCCTTCTTCACGGAGTTCGCTTCTATTGGCGATTGCATTAAGGTGAGCTTCTAGTTCATCCACCTTAAAGGACTGAGGATGCAACTCTTTTTCTATCTCTTTCTCATTTTCAGAAGAGAATTCCAGGTTGTGAGCCTCACGTTCCGAATGTTCGTGTGCTTTCTGCTTTCCCTTTGATGTGGTCCTTCGGGAAGACTCAGGTCTTTGGCCTTTTTCAACAAGGAGCTGGGCCAACATATCCTTTATTTAGAGAAGGGTCTCTTGCTGTGCATGGAGCATGACGTGATGTTCATCCACTCTTTTGGCTAGGTCTTCAGGATTCCCGATCATATAAACGGAAGTCTCTAGTGCCCCAGCGGAGCTTGAAGACTGAGACTCAGCAATTGCCGAATATTCCTCATCAGAAATAATCCCCTTGGCCAACTTTTGGTAGTCAACCGAGCGGATAGCTCCTGTTCGAGTCCGAGTATGTCGGTATACTCCTTCGAACTCGTCACAAATTTCCCTGACAGTCGGGGAATGACTTCGTTGTGACTCATCAGAATTAGGATGCGGAGCTTTTCCTCTGCCGATCATGTTGATCGTGACCTCGGGATATTCGATTTCAGGGGCCTTCTTATGACGACACAGTTGTTTGGGAGGCCTAGCGACATTCGTCAATCTGTTGAACACCGATTGTCTAGGCGTAGGTGAGCAACAGCTGCATTCAGAGAGGACTGTAGAGATGAGCCGCTCACATTGGCATGAATGAGTCCCTTGATGCGTTGGTCTTCCTCTTGACAGTAGCTCACGCAAGTCAGAGACCAAGGAAAAATCTCGTGAGGGTGGAGCTGGAACCCCCGCCCCTGGGTGGGTTGGATATGAACTTTAAATCCATGCCGATTCCCTTGAACCCGACGGACCATGTCGTGTTCTTGAGAAGAAACGCAAGGGTTGCGTTTAGGTTTATAAACACGAGGTCGAGGCTTGTATTTAACTGATGAAACAGACCCTTGTGGGTCTTGTTTTGATTGAACGCACACTTGTGGTGTGCGTTTTGATAATGAAACAGACCCCTGAGGGTCATATTTTGGTTGAACGCACACTTGTGGTGTGCGTTTGTTTGACTGATCAAACCCCTGAGGGTCGGGTTTTGATTAAACGCACACTTGTGGGGTGTGTTTGGGTGATTGAACAGACCCCTGAGGGTCGTGTTTTGATTGAATGCACACTTGAGGTGTGCGTTTAGATGATTGAACGTGCCTTTGAAGGTCACGTTTTGATTCTGAGATGCATCCCTGAGGTGTGCGTCTAGATTGAACAACACGCCACTGAGGGTCGCGGTTAAGTTGGATTACCCGAGGCTCATAATCGGGTTCATTGCCACGAATTGTGCGTTCTGGAGCAGATGCGCACAGTTCGGGCAAATTTTCATAAACGCAATCTTTGCGTTGGGCGATAGCTCGACTATTCCGTAAGTATGTTCGCCGTATGGATCTTCTCCTTCGTCGAGCAGCGTTTTTCTTGGCTTGTTTCAACGTCTTGGCCGCAGCGTCTTCGGCGTTGGTTGGATTTTCCTCCGTCATATGTCTCTTATGACCTATTACACGCCGTGTTGATACGGGTGTGGAATCTTCAACCCGCAGAGCGAATTTAAGGTCTTGGCTAAAGGAGAGGGCTTTCTCTGGCATCTCAGCAGTAGTTACGACCTCCTTAGAGATCTTGCGGGTATCACGCCTAGCTTTAGGGCTAAGCGACCCAGAGGAGAGGGCCTCCTCATATTTGGCTTGGTCAACTCTACGACGAGAGTTTCGACGGTGGTTCCAGTGAGGTGAACGTCGGATTGCGCCACCACTTCTTCATCAGAGAAGCTCATCCCCAGCAGATTCGCCATCTTTTATTTGTGGAAAATTTGCAGTAAAAGAAATAAAAGAAAAATTGATTTGTATTCTCTCAAAATCGATTATAATTTGGATTCCGATTACAAAAGAGAGGAGAATGAATTTGATTCTTCCCTTTGTTTAAAACTGGGTTCTTCTTGGTAGCGATGGAGTGCCTCCTTCGAATGCTCGCGTCGCATTCGCTCTCCATTGACGATCCGACCGTACTATCTCACGAGAACGATTGACTTGTATGATGAATTCGGTTTAGAACTCTTAACAAGTTTAAGAAACTCAGAACGAGTTAAAAACTCTGAAAAGAGTTGTTGAGAACCGAATAATCGATTAGTGTAATTAACTTGCGTTGCAAGTTTAATTAAGAACTCTTAACGAGTTTTAGAACTCAGAGCGAGTTGAAACTTTGTAATAGAGTTGTTAGAACCAAAGATTCAGTTAATAGCCAAATAGATCTAACGTTGGTGAAAGGATTCTCTGACATTTGATTAACTGACTACCGCTCAGTTAGTTGATCTTCAAGAAAATCTCCCTCTCCATCTGGTTTTGCTGCCAAGACCCATCAACCCCCTTCTTGGTGGTTTGATCTCTCCCAAAAATTCTAGCCCCGTAGGATGTTGAAGAGAACTTGTTTGAACAGGTTTGAAACTCTAGCCGAGTTAAGAAACTCTTTGGAAGAGTTGAAAATAACTTGGTAAACAAGTTTTAAAACTCTGATCGAGTTAGGGGAACTCTAAAAAGAGTTGATGATAATAAAGAAAGTTTAATCATTTCAAAAGAGTAGCTGATCTCTTTCTCTCTTTGGCCAATCTCAAAAAAGTTCCACCAGTCCTCTATAGGTTCGGTAAAACCTCTATATCTTCAAATCTAACTGATAGAAACTAAGATCCACCGTTCATAATTAGGAACGATGAGTGTAGTAGCTACCCTCCAAGTTTCAAGTCGATCGGACCACAGATGAGGGTCCGATCATCACGCCGATCACTGCCGTGCAAAAGTGACTTTTCTCTGCGCTCCTGGAACAATCAGCTTTGGTAAAACCTTCATATCTCAAAATCTAACCGATAAAAAGCAATCTCCACCATTCAAAATTAGTAATGACGAGTGTAGTAGCTACCCTCCAAATTTCACATCGATCGGACTACGGATGAGGGTCCGATCGTCATGCCGACCACATCTGCGTGAAAGTGACTTTTTCTCTGCACTTCTGGAACGATCAGCTTTGATAAAACCTTCATATCTCCAAATCTAACTGATAGAAAGCAATCTCCACTGTTCAAAATTAGGAACAACAAGTGTAGTAACTACTCTCCAAATTTCATATCGATCGGACCACGGATGAGGGTCCGATCGTCATGCCGATCATAACTGCGCGAAAGTGACTTTTTTTTCCTCCTCTCTTGTTCTCTCTTTCTTTTATTTCGT